>OOIL02003368.1:32831-48304 GCA_900332095.2 Cuscuta campestris
CCCAGTAGAATCTCATAAAAATAGGGTTTGGTGAGGGTGCGTGTATGAAGAGTTGCAGACATTAGTCCTACTTAAAAGTAGAAGCACTGTTCCAATAGACCCCTACCTCAAGCAATACAAAAAACAAAGAGCAAGTAAAATTGAAAAAAGTGCAAAGAGACAAAATACCCACAAATGGCTTCAACACAAAGACCCCAAACCTAAAAAAAACTACCACACCGGTCCAAACAACTAACAAACTTCTTAAGTTCAACTCCCACATCGGCTTTGTAAGCTTATATTGTGTTTATAATACCTTAGGTACCTAACTCTTTGAGTTAACTTTTGGGATTAAACTGGGTCCAAGTCTATTACAGAGTATTTCACATAGTGTTAGAGCTAAGGTCATCGATGTTGAGACTGCCTACAGTTATCTAAGTCACATGCTATGAGGGCATGTTGAGTTCAACTCGCACATCGATTTTGAAAAGTTTATATTGTTGTGTTTATAATAGCTTAGTTACCTCAACCCATTAAGTTGACCTTTGGGGTTGAATTAGACCAAGGCCTATTATTTCACACTACCCAACAAAAAGTGGAGACACTCATATCTAATGTTAATTCCTCTGTAAGGGCCACAAGATACAAGTCTTTCCTAATCACCTCATTCCATTCTTCCTAAGTCTACCCCTTCCTCCATACTTACCCATATCGTAAGCCTCACATACGAGGGCATTTACACAACGCATCTTCACATGACCAAACCATCTAAATCCAACCTCTTGTACCTTATCCTCTACAAGTGTCACTCCCATCCGTCCTCGGATAATGTCATTTTGGATCCTATCCAGTCTTGTCTAGAAACACGTCAACCACAACATTTGATGAACATGGAACTTTGTAAATGGCAAAACACCTTGAAATCTTCTTATCACACAAGCCACCAAAGCAAGCTTCCACAGCTTCCCAAGCCGCTCCAATATGGTGAAACCGTCTATCTCCCCAATGTAACCCCTAGTCTTCCAAAACTGCACTATATCTCATCCGGCCCCAAGGCTCTCTTTCTTCCGACCTGCATTTAAAAGACCATGGAAGTATTTTCCCCACTAAATGGACTGCTGCTTCAAACAAAAACCTACCATCACTGTTCTTCACACATCTCACATGCTCTAGATCTCTCTCCTTCCTCATAAACACCTTCACCCCTCTGTGCTCATAGTTATCCCGGCATCGCCTAAGCCTCTAGACGCCCTTCTACTCTCGCCTTGTCGTATTTTGCATACCGCGCCTAGGCGTCACCTTGGCCTCACCTTTCCTCGCCTAGGGGTTGCCTTAGCCTTGCCTTGGCTCGCCCAGTCCAGTATTTTTGTTTTTTTACTCTAGTGCTTTAATTTTTAAGTGTTTTAAACCAACTCTAGTTCTTTGTTTATTCAATGCTTTGTAAATTACTTTATTTTCAAGTTAATTTTTTTCTACTTTATCTTCTTAATTAATACTCGGTGCTTAATTTTTTAAAATTTAAAATGATTAATTGATAAAAGTTTTTTTCCACTCTGTTTTTAGGAAAGTAACTTAAGTAGTTAAACTTTGATAATTTAAAAAAATTTAAACTTTACCAACTACAATATATAATTTGTTATATTTATATTAGTGCTTTTAATGTATAGCAATTCTCCTATATTATGTGTCGCCTAGGCGGTCACCTAGTCGACTAGGCGTCCTAGCAGTACCCCAGCGTTGCGCCTCAACCTGGCGCCGTGATAACTATGTCTGTGCTACACCTCGCCCATCCCAAGATACAACCTCAAGTTTGCATTAGTAATGAAAGTTGTCCTACCCACACGCCAACAAAAATAAGAGACATGTTATCAAGAAAACAACAAACAATAAAAATAGACTACCCCAAGAAGTAGTCAAGACTTGGGGCCGTGATAACTATGTCTGTGCTACCCCTCGCTCATCCCAAGATACAACCTTACGTTTGCTTTGTAACGAAAGCCGCCCTACCCACACGCCAACAAAAATAAGAGACATGTTAGCAAGAAAATAACAAACAACAATAAAAAAAGACCACCCAAAGTAGTCAAGAATAAAATAATGAGTAACAACAATAAAACACACGGAAGTAATAACTACAATAACACATAGTTGAGCAACAACACCAAAAAACACACAATAAATGAAAAAATACTTGCTTATGCATATGTATCAAACGGGATACATCTGAACTTAACTTCATTGTGAATTTACAATTTAATATAATAATAGACTATGAGATTGTTCAAATTCAAAGAAAATGTCACAATTGTTACACATAATATAGGGCAGAGCATCATAAAAATTTAAACATAAACAGTCTGAGGTGATTGAAAAATAAGAACATAGGATTGCATGTGATAAACCTATTACATTTGGCACATGAAAAATTCATAAATGTTGATGCTAATAAATCAATTTGATTCTGATTTTGTAAAATCAGTTATATATATGTGAAAACAAACTTGCCATTAATAGGAGTGGTTTTCAAAGGAACTTCTTGATGTCTAAAACATATGCAGTAACAGTTCAATTATCTGTAACAAATGTGCAAGCAGATTATGGTTATATTCTTCTTGCTTTAAAACAATGCAACCATACTCGATGGGGAGTTGAATTTCGGCTATCCCAGTAGTCCACTGTGTAGAGCTTTCTTCTGAATTCCGCCTCTTTACCTTACGACAAGAAAAGATCAACAAAGTAAACATAAACATACACCTGCGAGAACTTAGAGAATGTTTGGATCCTGGAAAATATAAATGAAAAGGGTGGAAATGGAAAAGGAAAATGAGATACTCCCCTGTTTGTCCCATTTTGCCATTTGGTCCGTCCCAATAGTATGAGTGATTTCATGTCTAGGTGACAGGTGAAAATACTAAAGAGGAACTATGGAATACGATAATTGGAAATGCTCTGAATGATGCATGCTCTATAAATACACAGTATAAATGCTGGGGAATTGGTAAAGGTGATATGTCAATTAGATCAAAAAAAACATAATAGAACTTTGCAAACAATGTCCTGGGGAATACAGACAGAAAACTGTGCTCACTTTAAGATGCTCCGGGATCTGGTAGAGTTCATCCTCAGCATGTTTAACTTCACCGTCAGCTTCATTTGTCGCAGTAATATCCCCGCCCCTTTTCTTTGCTAATTCTTGATCAATGTATCTCAGCCTACAAAATGAGGCATGATAAGTATATTAAGACTCTTCCACAATCTACTTTTTGGAAAAATGATTTCTGTATGAATAGATCATCACTCCTTTAGAAAGTAGAGGTTTGCAAAAAAGCAAGTACAAAGAAGATCACATCAAAACTTATTCTGTGTGGGTGTTAGAGTCATGATTAAATTACATATTGGGATCTTCAACCATGACAGCAGTTTCCTGTGCGAAGGTATCCTGCAACACCAGGTCATCCTTCTCCCCATCTCCTTCACCCTTTTCGTTAACCGGCTTGGCGACTAACCCTCCAGCTATTCCATTGCTAGTCGCGCCGGGGCCACAGCCTGGAGCAGGTTGCGCAGCCGTCTGAACGGCGGGAATGCCTAGCTTCTTTTCCCTCTGTTTCTGAAGAAATTTCACCTCCTCTAAAGCAGATCTGTATGACAAAACACAGATAGTAGTGCGTATGTGCGCGTAAAACCCTAAAATATAAATGGATCGGATCTCAACCGAGACAATTCGATACTTTGAGAGAGTCCATTCCACGGGGGCATACCTCCGATCCTGCTCGTCATCTTCCTCTTCATCGACAAAACTTCTTTTGCGGAAACTCTTTCCCGCTTTCATCTCGTATATCTTTCAACTTTCTACTCTGTGGTTCAAACTCTCCAATCCAACGTAGTGATTAGTCTGATTACTGATCACGGATTGGTGAGGTACTAGTAAGTAAAGTTTTGACTTCTTTGTATTAATTAAGATTGATTTTTTATCTAATATTAAACAAAAGTTATATACTCCGTAATATATAAATTAAAAATAATAATTTTTCAAAAAAATTTAAAAGATAAGTTTAATAAAGTTCTCGTTATAAATTAAATTGTTTGTTTACAATTTAAGGTATCAAAATTCATTCATTTTTTTTATCTTTTTTCGTTAGTTATTTGATAAAATAAAATAATAATATCATTGTCAGTTTTGTAGATCTTTTTAAAAAAAATTAGATTATTATTTATTTTTTAATTCTACACAACTTTTTTATGTAAAATAATTTGAAAATAATTTCAATCAAGTGTCGTAAACTAAAACAAACAATATAAATTGGGACGGGGATGTATAAACTTTATAAAATATTTATGTCATCATGTTGGCTCTTATGAACTCTTTTGATGTATTTTCATTTTCTTTTGTTCCTCAGGATTGTAATAGAGAGCCAAATGTTTCGACAAGATGAGTCGGAATTCAATTTCGAGTGTGAGATTCTCCTCCTGAATTTGATTCTATGTTAATGGAATGAATTTTGGTTTGGTTTTAAAAAGGTAGGTTTCTCCACCAAATATTGCACAACTTTTAATTAGTTAGGAAATGGATGCACTCTTCTTAATTTTGAAGTAATAGTACTCTTCTTCTTTAATTTTGACTCGCGTGGCATAGTTAGTAAGATCTAAACCGAGACAAATGTGATTACCATTCTTATTGTATAGTACATCCAGGTGCTATATATTGAAACTTGAATTGTCACGGATATCCTAGTTTGATATGCCTAGAATTTGAACCCTGTGATGTTTAAAAAGTGTTGAAAAATAAAAAAAAAAGAATGATTAAAATATTATTGAGGAAGCGAAATTTGCTTCAAATAAGGCCGAGTTGTTGTTGTTATTGTATCACTCATATTTTTTTGTTTACCTTGATGTTTATTTGCCAAAATATTCTAATGTGTGTTTTGTTCATTAGATGAGGGTATTTTGGATACATTCTCTCTACTATGTAAGATTTAATAAGATCTCCATTTTTTCCCAGATTGCGTATCGGCTTTTAACAAACATTTTACATCAAATCTCTCTATTTATCAAGTGAAATTTCTACTAAATAGGACTAAAGATGACGAAAATTTTTTTATTCCTTAAATAATATTTTGTGATGGTAGATATTTACTTGAATAATGACTAATAAAAAACGACCAATAATCCTACATTGGAAAATAAAAACATATAATTCTATTTTGAAAAAATCATAATGTTTCAATCCTATTTAGGTAAATTCTTCGTTTATCAAATCTACATTCATCCGCTCCCGAGAATTCATCTCCTCGGTCTCCATGGTTTTCCTTTTCAAGTGACGACATCCATAATTAGTTTTTTGTGGTGTTCTGATCAAGAAAAGAGGGCGCGAGATCTTCCCTCCATCCATAGGGTTCATGCATAACATCTTGCAGAGATACAATTTAATTACGATATTAGGCTAAGGATTCAATTATTTTTTAATGTTGCACCATAACGCAACCATAATGCACTCGTGCATGCACTCTCTATTAAAACAAGCGTTGCAAATTAAAATTTTTTAAAAACATATCATGTATGCATTGTTAGATGCCAACACTAAAATAATAAACTAGAATGAGCAACACATCAAATATTTTTAAAGAACAATGCCATATGATCTTGACAATATATGCATAGTGTAATTCATATTATGCATTGGACAATGATAACTGACAGTGCCAGACATCTTCAATTGCTATTCCATAATGCAACAGCACACACAGTACAGTGCATCCTTTTTGGCCACATGCTTCTCTTTATTTATAATGCAAAAGATGATAATTTTATTCCAATGTTTAATAACTAAACGTTCTAAAACATGAAACACTGCATGCCTTCAACAACCGATACAAAAGGAACATCTGGTCAATGGCTCTCTACGTTGATGGTACTCTAACGAAATCGTCTTCCAAACTCTTTTTTGATGGATCTTTCAACATTGGAGTTTCCTCAAGCATCTACGTTGCCCGTCCTCCAATCTTCAAATGATCATTTAAAACAATCTATGATATTAGAAAGGAAAATATAGCAAATATTTATTACACTTAATTTAAAAATATTCATTTAAAATTTAAATTAAAAAACCACTTCAGAGACTAAATTCAAAACTCTCGTCCTCTAGATTTCTGTAAGTTTAAATAAAACAAAATTGCATTTGATTTTAAACTTGATGAACCAAGATCCTCAATGTGGTAGGTGGCATACACCCCCTAAAGATGAGTCTTTGAATAAATCACTTAAAATAAACTGTAATGGTACATAAGAAGTAGAAAATTAAAATGAACTAAACATCACAACTTTAAGATGGGCTAATTAAAGTTGCATAAAAAATCTACAAAGAAATAACTGCAACATACATGTGTATGGAACCAAGCTTCGTTATCCCTTATGGATTTATCTTATTCTAGAAAAAGACCTTTTAAATCTCAATTGGAGTTGAATTTACACTATGATAATGCATATATAATCTCTATTTCAGCATTGCAAATAGAGTAGATAAAAGGGAATGCTCACAATGAACACAGAAAGCAAATCACACATAACACAGCATATGTTCCATAGACAAAAACTTAGAAATCAGAAGCCATCAATTTCAATTTCAAGTATGTCAATGAAGACAATAATCACCTGTCCTTGTCGGAATCCGTTAAGAGGCTAGGGTTGAATCCTTAAACCTACCCACCATTGTCATGGTCCATGTGTAATCTAATCGAAGTCCTAGAGGTTGTCAACGTTTGTTGCGTTGAGGTTGCCGACATCATCTGTTGGCAGTAGCAGACAACTTACCTGATAAATAAATTTAGATTGAAATAGAGTCATGTACTATTTTAAAGCAAGTAACATTTTTTAAAGAGATGTATTCCAAGCAAATCAATGAGAATGGTAAATCTTTTGGAAAAAATAGCAATCTTCAAAAAAAACATACCCGGAATTTAATAACTCTTCATAATGTGTTGTATAGATATGTTGAACTGTAAAGCCAGAGAGGTCAGACATGGTCCCTGTTCAGATATTCAACCTTAAATGTTAAGTGAATATTGATTTAGCATAACATAGAAGTATTTGAATTAATGAAACGCCAAAAAAACATGTTACTCCATATAATAGAATATTTTTTGAAGATAAATTACTTAATTACTTATTCTCATTCTTCTAAAAAACACACTAAAGAAGATATTGCATACTACGTATAATCTTGATTTGCACAAACTCATTAGGTCAACCCGCCTGTTCCTCATTTCACGTTACAAATAGGTGATTATGGACAGACAATTATATGAACAATGCAGACCGGAGCGTAAAATAATAGGTCATTAACATTGGATGATGTACAAATCATATCATTTTCATTTAGGGACTATGACAGTGTTTTAGGGGCGGAGGAAGAAATATTTTCATAACATTGGATGATGTACCAATCATATTATAATCATTTGAATATCAAAACTATATTGGATACAAAAATAAAAAGCAAAAAAAGAAAAAGTGGAACAAAACAACTAAAACTATATTAAAAAAGGAGTTCATTGTCATTCATAAATAAATTGAGCTCATTAATGAATTTTATTTTTTGAAATTAAAGTAAATATGTTAAATCTCAAACAAAGAATACATCAAAATATTTATCTCCACCAACCAACCAAAGTATTATTAACAGAACACCTCAAAACAGATACCTAAACCACTACTTTCTAAAGCTTCGCTTTCTTTATCATATGAGTATTGACATGAATCTTACTTCAATTGATGCATTCTTTTACCGTCATATGCTTCCCCCCATGTTTCTTCTTATTTATATAGCAACCGGTAGTATAAGCTGCAACCGCAATCTGTCCCTCATTTCTTGAAGAGATGTTGCCACCAAGTCTGATCCCACACAAAAATACATTTTCTTGGACACTTCTTTAACAAATTGACTTAAAGAAAAATGTTCAATATCCTCTCTCAAATGTTTGTCCCTTGAAGGAAAAACAACAAATTGTAACAATATGTTCTTAAAAACTAACAACTTCATAAGTATTAAAAAATGAATTAAAAACAATTAGTAGTGATTAGGACTTGAGATTTTAGATGAAGCAACTAATATCTGAAATGCAAAAATGATACCAAATAACTTTCACATAGTCTAGATCGCCCAAAACTTTGCAGCTACTTCAACTTCCTACATACTACAGGCATTGCATATGTCAGACTAAGACAACAAAAAGATAAGAAAGTGCAAAACCTTCACAAAACAGGAAAGTGGCACATAAATCTGGTGAACCACAAAAAAACTAAACTCTAACTTGCAACAGAAAATATTACACTCAAATTTATAATTGCAATGATTAGCTTAATCTGAATAAGTCTAAACGTGTTTAAGCGCACAGGAATTGGACAAAATTAAGGCCCCTAACACATGCTGGTACCAACTGCAAATATTTTAATGTTTCAACCTTTTATGTCTAAGATATATTTTTGATAATGGACCTAATACAGTAATACAAAACAAAAAAATTGATGATAAAAAGAAGTAAACCTAAAAAATTCCATGCAATAGGCCAGTGAAGTATTTGTAGTGGAAAAGAGACCATCTGTAAGTGATTTGTCTTATTGATCCAAATGATAATTTGGGGGCAATCGTCCCAGAAAGCCTATGACATGTATCAAAACTTCCAAATTTATACTATGCACTAACATAACATATTGAGTAATGATTATATATATAGTATATGTAGAGTGATCGATGTGCCCATGCATAGTTGATTCATATTTTTTTTCTTGAAAAACCTTAAATGAATTGTTGGTTGCTAAAATAACATCAACATTAAAATAGTACTTGTTTAAAAGCAAATAATCATCAGATAACCAAAATGAGCTTCACGGTTAGCCACTTAGCCTATAACCTCTAAAAAAGTAAAAAATAAGGAATATTAAAACACATAATGGAATCATCTAAGCAAATTCTTCTTCACTGCTCTAGTTTTATAAAATTCTTCTAAATAAGAGGAACAGTTTGTTGTTTTTCTTATCCCTTGATTGAAAAG
The DNA here is from genome assembly GCA_900332095.2 of Cuscuta campestris. Lineage (NCBI taxonomy): Eukaryota > Viridiplantae > Streptophyta > Magnoliopsida > Solanales > Convolvulaceae > Cuscuta > Cuscuta campestris. The sequence goes on from OOIL02003368.1 coordinate 41,858, forward strand.
GTTGTACTTAAAGGTTTAATTAATTCAAACATGTTTTCAAGAGGGCAAATGAAAATTTCACTTCATCCAAAAACACTGCCATGGACTTTCAAGAATAATAATACACAAACATGATAGCTTTTCATTCAAGCCATATATTAAGTCCACCAGCCTACAAAATTCTTTGCTTTCAAATCAGATTTTAAAATTAACAAAAAGAATATAAAATTTACTTTAAATAGATCAAAAGAATTAAATTGTGTTTTACCCCCTACCTTCAAAGCACAATAAGATAAAAAGTTTAAGTAAGATAAAGAAAAAGGTTATTACCTAAAAGAGAAGAGATGGAGCAGCAATGGGTGTAGCTTGAAACAACAATTTTGATGGATCTATCACCCAATTGAGGCACTGTAGCTGCAACTTCCGGTCAAAGCCCCTCCTCTTCGTTCTCGGCCGACGGAATAGCCCCTCCACTTATACTTGTAAGAACAAAAATACCAAAAAAAAAAAAAATTAAGAACAAAGTGGCAGTAAATCAAAATACCTGAAGATAATGAAATGCTGTGAAGAAGGTGATGAAAAATGAGAAGCGCACCCTCCCCTTATACTTGTAAGAACAAAATTACCCAAAAAAAACACTTAAGAACAAAGTGACAGTAAAAGAAAAAACTTGGGCATAATGAAATGCTAAGCTGGTGAGAAATGAGAAGCTTACCGAGCACAAAAGCAACAAACTGTTTAGGAGAAGAAAAACAACAAAATGTTCCTCTTAGAAGGATTTCATAAAACTAGATTAAACCAAGGCATCCCTATGGGGGACCCTGGTCTCCGGTAGACCGGCATTTGGAAATGTAATTGGTTCAATTTTTATCTTCTTATCTTCCGGCTGACGGGGAGCTACGACCTTGCTGACCCTAGGCCTCTTCCTTGGGCTGGTTCTGAATAAATTTCTTTAGAAGCCCTCGCCGAATCAACCGTTCAATCTCGTTCTTCAAGGTATAACAGTCTTCGGTGTCGTGGTCATTCTTGCGGTGGTATGCACACCATTTACCCGTATCCTCCACATTGCAAACCTTCTGTGTGTAGGTGGGGTAAGTCATTAGGCCTTGTTGGGCTGCATGCGACATTACCTCCGTTAAAGGAATGCTGAATACCGGGTTATGCGACTTAGTTGCTTATCTTCTTCTCTTCTCTGCGCTCTTCCACGGTTACATACCTCCCAGCCCGGACCATTGTCTCTTCAAAGGTATCCAGGGAATGGGTCGTAAGATCCGTGTGGAGGAGGCCCTCCTGCTAAGCTGCAGTGAACATCGCCAATCTTGACTTATCATCAGCGCCTTCTACTTCCCGGGACTCCTTCCACCAACGAGTCACGAAGTTCTTCAAGGACTCGCTGCCTTTCTGTCGGATGGAGGCCAGGTGCGTGAATGGAAACTTGAACCCAATCGAGTAAGGTTCTGCAAATATCTCTGGGGCCAGGGGAGTGTTGGTATGTGTCGTGAAGACGTGTGCATGGTTGACCTTGCGCTGCATCTCCTGGATCTGTCATTGGAGATCTTGGAAACCCCCCATTCCTAGACCTGCATGGCCCAAACGCAGGGCCACCGGGACCCTTAATTGGCTTTGTGCCTCGTCTCCTAGTTGTACCCCTAGCACGCCCCTTGTACCACCTCGGCGCTGCTCTCAGTGAGATGATTCCACCTAGCTGGGCTGCGGTCGCTCCCAGCCTACAGGAGCTTTCCCAAGGTTCATTCCCAACCTTTCACTCAGTGGGACCCGCTCCCATGACATTCACTCAAACACTGACTAATCTCTGCATTATGCGGCTGGCTGGTAGCCCGAAGTCTGACAAGTGCTTGGCCTTCCGTCCGAGGTAGTCCCTGACGTTGCTGGTTATTACGGGTCATTTCCATCTCCGGGCGTTTCCTGATGGCTTCTCTTTCCCTTTCAATCTCCTCAGAAGTACGAAGCTCCTAGAGAATCAGGTTGATTAACCCTCCTGCCATCTAGGGAATTTGCCTCGGCTGCTCTGTCAGGTTTTTGGACCCTGAGGGCTCGGGAAGGCCCACTCCAGTATTCCTCCACCATACACCGAACAATAAGTAGTCTCCTCCACCATCATATACATTGTCAGAAACTCATAATAGAGCAAATCGTAAAAGTCAAACGATAACCATTAACAAATTATGTAAATCGCAAGAGTAGTTCAGCACTCATTTTTTTCTAGATTGCATTCCAATCTGAAAATGTTACTACCAAGTACTCCTCCAACTCGTTCTGCCGGCAAAGAAGGATCTTTTGATCCACAAACTTATCAGATATCTCATTGTTCACAGCAACTAGATTGTCTTGCACTGTTTTGACATTATCTTCAATGGTTCTTAATTTCTCAATGAGGTCATTATGTTCTGCATTGATCCTAGTGGGTTCTTGCTCCAACTCCTTTTTCCTATCTGTCAACTTCTCTTTAATGACAAGCATAGAGTCTCATTCAGCTTTCCTCTCAGCTATATCTGCACTCAGATTACTTCTCCTTTGACCAAGGTCTTCATAAGACCTCATCTAAGTTTTTACTTTAGCAAGCTCAGTTTCCCATTGCAGATAATGAAAAGAGATTTTGTAAACTTAACTCCATGCGAGCTTTAGAAAGTCATCAAATTCAGGGGAGTGACGGCATTTTTCTGCCCAATCAATGCACTACAGGAGCCTTGACAATCTTCTCATCTTTTCCAAACACAAAGGGAAATATAAGGTTAAGATGTCCTTAACCTCATGAAGATCATCAACACTCAAATGCAAACATTTCCTTTTTGCGTACATTTATATTCAAATAAACAACAAATCAAACATAATAATAAGAATAAAATCAAACATAATAATAATCTTTATCTATATAAAGCTAATCGTGGAACATGTTGTATTGGCACAAGTATTTATTGGGCATTAATGATATAGATTCACCAAATATTTTGAGATTGCTGCAAAAAAGAAAAAGCATTGCACATGTCGAACAATCTTCTATCAATCTTCAGACCTGTGCTTTTCTGTACGCTCCTCCACTCCATGATATCAACTAGGCTTTTCTTTTTTCTTCTCTTCTCTCCATGTAGAAGGCAAAACCTCTAGGGTTATGACCTTCAATTCCTGCTGCCATGGACACGGGTTTGAAACGAAACATTGTATAACTATTTCGGCGGAAGGTGAACAAAGGGGTAGGGCTTCCATCGGAAATTGCAGTTACAGTTCCTCAATTGGGTAATAGATATATCAAAATTGCTCTAATAATGCTCCATCCATTGCTGTTTCATCGCTTCTCTTTTGGCTTTTGTGCTCGGTATGCTTCTCATTTCTGATCAGCTTAGCATTTCATTATGCCCGAGTTTTTTCTTTTACTGTCACATTGTTCCCAGTAAAAGTTGGCATGAAGTCGAGTTTACAAAATCTCTTTTGAATTCGATGACCTTCTAAAGCTGGCATGGAGTCAAGTTTCCAAAATCTATTTTCATTATCTGCAAAATGGAAAACTGAGCTTGCTAAAGTAAAAAACCCAGATGAAATCTGATGAAGATCTCGGTCAAAGGAGAAGTAAGGGTGCAGATGTGGCTGAGAGGAAAGCTGAATAAGACTCTATACTTGTCATGAACGAGAAGTTGACAGATAGGAAAAAGAAGTTGGAGCAAGAACTCACTAGGATCAATGCAAAACATAATGACCTCATTGAGAAATTAAGAACCATTGAACATGATGTCAAAACAATGCAAGACAATTTGGTTGCTGTGAACAATGAGATATCTCATATCTGATAAGGTTATGGATCAAAAAATCCTTCTTTGCCAGCAGAACGAGTTGGAGGAATACTTGGCAATAACATCTTCGGATTTGAATGCAATCCAGAAAAAAAAGAATGTTGAACTACTCTTACGATTTACTTAGATTTGTTGATGATTATCGTTTGACTTTTATGGTTTGCTCTATTATGAGTTTCTGATAATGTATATGATGGTGGAGGAGACTATATATAATTAGGTTGGATGGTGGGGGAGACTTAATAATTAGGTCAAGATGGTGGCTGGTTTCAGTGGGATACGAGTCACACTAGGTGTTTCAAGTTCAATGAGCTAGGGCATTTTGTGAACGAATGTCCAAAATTGCATCAAAAGAAAGACATTACAAATTTGATTCAAGATTATGATGAACCTACGTTGTTGTAAAGATTGGTATGAACAAACAACGATTAAAGTATAACACAGTTTGACAAAAAAAGTTAAACTGTGATGGTCTTTTTGAAACAGAGAGAGTAATCGAATATGATTTAAGGCGAAAAGTATATTATCACTCATAACTTTCATGATCTAAGGCGAAGAAGTATCTAAGTTCATTGTTGTAAGCTAACCTTTTTCTAGTTTCAGGCCAAAATCATCACTATAAAAGGAAAGCAAGCTCATGCAGCATACATATTGTTAGTTCTCTCTCAATGAAAATTCAAAAGATTGTCATCCTCCCTATTTCCGGAAAAAAAAAAAACCTTTTTTCCCTAAGTCTATGTTGCATGTGCAAATCAGCAAATGTGAATCATTAAATAAAGGACAAAGCATGAAAATATTTGAAATGAAAGGAGTTACTTGATTGCAATCCTCTCTTATGCAGCTTTTTTCAATTTTAGTGCTTGCGGCTCCTGAACCAAACTACACACAAGAAGCAGAAATTATGAGCAAATCCAGAAACACACACACACACACACAAAATGAATGAAAGAAAGAAAGAAAAGAAGAAACAATCCAAAGTTACAAGATTGACTTACTCAGATTGGGATGTTAACCACAAGTTAAACTGGTGTAGGGAGTGGGGCAGCTAATGGAGAAAGTGATGCAGCTGGTGGAGGGAGTGGCAGCTAATGGAGGGAGTGGTGCAGCTAATGAAGGGAGTGGTGCAGCTGGTGGAGGAGAAGGGGTAGACGGAGGGGTGATGATAGTGCAAGAGTTGTGATGCAAGTAGATGATGTTGGAAGAAATTACATACTTTTTTTTTGATGAGATGAGGACGGAAGAGTTACCACGTTTTGCAATTCCATCTTCTGAGTTGGTAGGTTCGACGAAAAGAAAGGATAGAGGTATAAGGCCAACAAGGGGAAAGGCAGGGTGGAGACAAACCAACATGACAATGAAGTTTTTACATTTGAGCATCAAAATGATGTAGGTAGTGGGATGGATGATGGAGGGAGTGGTGCAGCTGAGGGAGAGAGTGGGGCCGTTGATGGAGAGAGCGGGGCAGCGGATAGAGGGAGTGGGGCAGCTGATGGAGGGAGTGGGGCAGCTGGTGGCGAGAGTGGGGCAGCTAGTGGCGGGAGTTGGGCAGCTGATGGAGGTAGCAGCCATTAAGGACTACCTCAAACCCAAAAGCCTTGAATCAGCCGCCCCACTCCCTCCATCACAGGCCCTACTACTTCCATCAGATGCCCAACTCCCGCCACTAGCTGCCTCACTCCTTCCATCAGCTGCCCTACTCCCTCCATCAGCTGCACCACTCCCTCCATCAGCGGCCCCGCTCCCTCCATCAGCTGCACCACTCCCTCCATCATTTTGATGCTAAAACGTAAAAAATTCATTGTCATGTTGGTTTGTCTCCACCCTGCCCCTTCCACTTGTCAGCTTTCTACCTCTACCCTTTCTTTTCGCCGAACCTACCAACCCAGAAGATGAAATTGCAAAACGAGGGTAACTCTTTTATCCCGATCTCAACAAAACGTAATTCATCCCAACATTAACTACTTGCATGACAACTCTTGCGCTGCCATCACCCCTCCATCCACCCCTTCTTCCTCCATTCCCTCATCAACTGCACCACTCCCTCCATCCGCAAACCCACTCCTTCTACCTCTATCCTTTCTTTTAGGTAGAAGGAGTGGGTCTGCGGATGGAGGGAGTGGTGCAGTTGATGAGGGAGTGGAGGAAGAAGGGGTGGATGGAGGGGTGATGGCAGCGCAAGAGTTGTCATGCAAGTAGTTAATGTTGGGATGAATTACGTTTTGTTGAGATCGGGATAAGAGAGTTACCCTCGTTTTGCAATTCCATCTTCTGGGTTGGTAGGTTCGGCAAAAAGAAAGGGTAGAGGTAGAAAGTTGACAAGGGGAAGGGACAAGGTGGAGACAAACCAACATGACAAGGAATTTTTTACGTTTTAGCATCAAAATGATGGAGGTAGTGGGATGGATGATGGAGGGAGTGGTGCAACTGATGGAGGGAGCGGGGCCGCTGATGGAGGGAGTGGTGTAGCTAATGGAGGGAGTGGGGCAGCTGATGGAAGGAGTGGGGCAGCTAGTGGCGGGAGTTGGGGCATCTGATGGAAGTAGTAGGCCTGTGATGGAGGGAGTGGGGCGGCTGATTCAAGGCTTTTGGGTTTGAGGTAGTCCTTAATGGCTGCTACCTCCATCAGCTGCCCAACTCCCGCCACTAGCTGCCCCACTCTCGC
>OOIL02003368.1:48354-171786 GCA_900332095.2 Cuscuta campestris
CAAGGCTTTTGGGTTTGAGGTAGTCCTTAACGGCTGCTACCTCCATCAGCTGCCTGCCAGTAGCTGCCCCACTCCCGCCACCAGCTGCCCCACTCCCTCCATCAGCTGCCCCAATCCCTCCATCCGCGGCCCCGCTCTCTCCATCAACGGCCCCACTCTCTTCATCAGTTGCACCACTCCCTCCATCATCCATCCCACTACCTCCATCATTTTGATGCTCAGATGTGAAAACTTCATTGTCATGTTGGTTTGTCTCCACCCTGCCTTTCCCCTTGTTGGCCTTCTACCTCTATCTTTTCTTTTCGTCGAACCTACCAACTCAGAAGATGGAATTGCAAAACGTGGTAACTCTTCCGTCCTCATCTCATCAAAAAAAAATGTAATTCCTTCCAACATCATCTACTTGCATCACAACTCCTGCACTGTCATCACCCCTCCGTCTACCCCTTCTCCTCCACCAGCTGCACCACTCCCTTCATTAGTTGCACCACTCCCTCCATTAGCTGCCACTCCCTCCACCAGCTGCATCACTTTCTCCATTAGCTGCCCCACTCCCTACACCAGTTTAACTTGTGGTTAACATCCCAATCTGAGTAAGTCAATCTTGTAACTTTGGATTGTTTCTTCTTTTCTTTCTTTATTTCATTCATTGTGTGTGTGTGTGTTTCTGGATTTGCTCATAATTTCTGCTTCTTGTGTGTAGTCTGTTCAGGAGCCGCAAGCACTAAAATTGAAAAAAGCTGCATAAGAGTGGATTGCAATCAAGTAACTCCTTTCATTTCAAATATTTTCATGCTTTGTCCTTTATTTAATGATTCACATTTGCTGATTTGCACATGCAACATAGACTTAGGGAAAAAAGGTTTTTTTTCGGAAATAGGGGGGATGACAATCTTTTGAATTTTCATTGAGAGAGAACTAACAATATGTATGCTGCATGAGCTTGCTTTCCTTTTATAGTGATGATTTTGGCCTGAAACTAGAAAAAGGTTAGCTTACAACAGTGAACTTAGATACTTCTTCGCCTTAGATCATGAAAGTTATGAGTGATAATATACTTTTCGCCTTAAATCATATTCTATTACTCTCTCTGTTTCAAAAAGACCATCACAGTTTAACTTTTTTTTGTCAAACTGTGTTATACTTTAATCGTTGTTTGTTCACACCAATCTTTACAACAACGTAGGTTCATCATAATCTTGAATCAAATTTGTAATGTCTTTCTTTTGATGCAATTTTGGACATTCGTTCACAAAATGCCCTAGCTCATTGAACTTGAAACACCTAGTGTGACTCGTATCCCACTGAAACTGGGCACCATTTTGACCTAATTCTTAAGTCTCCCCCACCATCCAACCTAATTATATAGCCTCTTCCACCATCATATACATTATCAAAAATCATAATAGAGCAAACCATAAAAGTCAAACGATAATCATCAACAAATCTAAGTAAATCGCAAGAGTAGTTTAACACTCTTTTTTTCTGGATTGCATTCAAATCCGAAAATGTTACTGCTAAGTATTCCTCCAACTAGTTCTGCTGGCAGAGAAGGATCTTTTGATCCATAACCTTATCAGATATGAGATATCTTATTGTTCACAGCAACTAAATTGTCTTGCATTTTTTTGACATCATGTTCAATGGTTCTTAATTTCTCAATGAGGTCTTTATGTTTTGCATTGATCCTAGTGAGTTCTTGCTCCAACTTTTTCCTATCTGTCAACTTCTCGTTCATGACAAGTATAGAGTCTTATTCAGCTTTCCTCTCAGCCACATCTGCACCCTTACTTCTCCTTTGACCGAGATATTCATAAGATTTCATATGGGTTTTTTACTTTAGCAAGCTCAGTTTTCCATTTTGCAGATAATGAAAATAGATTTTGGAAACTTGACTCCATGCCAGCTTTAGAAGGTCATCGAATTCAAAACAAATTTTGTAAACTCGACTTCATGCCAACTTTTACTGGGAACTATGTGATAGTAAAAGAAAAAACCCGGGCATAATGAAATGCTAAGTTGATCAGAAATGAGAACATACCGAGTACAAAAGCCAAAAGAGAAGCGATGAAACAGCAATGGATGGAGCATTATTAGAGCAATTTTGATATATCTATTACCCAATTGAGGAACTATAATTGCAATTTCTGATGGATGACCGGATGAACGTAGCCGATCGACGGAGGTGGACTGGATCCACCATAACAATAAAATTAGAATTGACCGGAAAGGTTTAGTAGCCCAACGGAAGAAAAATGAGAAGAAGCCCGAAAAAGAGCAAAAAAGAACATAACCTTAGTCGTGGGTTCAAAACAGTGAGTTTGTATCCACCGTTGTTTTCTTTGAAGTTAAGCCTCAACGAATATTATGGATATCAATCAGGGTCTTTTGACTTGAGAATCAATAAAAGTCAAATTGCACTTTGACGGCGAAAGAGGCGAAAGAAGCAATCCATAGAAAGATTTGGCGCCGAAGTCCCTAGAGAGACTATGTGAAACTCATTCGAAGAGGGGAGACAGAAAGCTTCTCGATCCACCCTAATAAAAATTGGATTTGACCGGATGGGTTTTAGTAGCCCATCGGAGGTGGCTTGGATCCACCAAGGTAGTGAAGCTGAGTTAGTTAACTCTGGGATGAACAGGAAAAGGAATGGTAGACTAATGTTATTATGAATGTACGTTGTGTGATCGTATGTACTTATGTGTATATTTATGTTTGTAAGCCGTTATGTGTTCTAGCGTTAGATCTTCCCATACTCAGTGAACTATGCGTGCAGGTACGGATGGCCCAAAGTTTTTGAATCTGGATTAATTACTCATTTGACTTTATTTTATTTAAACTACAAAAATGTTTAATGATATTGTTTTAAAAGGCTTTTGCAACGTTGAATTTACTTTACTCCGATTAAACTATGTTTTGTTTTTAAAATATTAGGCATGTGAATACCAAATTTGTAACAACCCGATTTGCTAGCTCATTGGTTCAGGTTATGCAGATTGGGCTGTTACAGTGGGGCAGCTGATGGAGGAAGTGTGGCAGCGGATGGAGGGTGTTGCGCTGCGGATGGAGGGTGTGGGGCTGCGGATAGAGGGTGTGGGGCTGCAGATGGAGGGAGTGATGCAGTTGATGGAGGGAGTGGAGGAGCTAATGGAGGGAGTGGAGTAGCTGATGGAGGGAGTGGTGCAGCTAGTGTAGGGAGTGGGGCAGCTAATGGAGAAAGTGATGCAGCTGGTGGAGGGAGTGGTGCAGCTGATGAAGGGAGTGGTGCAGCTGGTGGAGGAGAAGGGGTAGACGGAGGGGTGATGACAGTGCAAGAGTTGTGATGCAGGTAGATGATGTTGGAAGGAATTACAAATTTTTTTTGATGAGATGAGGACGGAAGAGTTACCACGTTTTGCAATTCCATCTTCTGAGTTGGTAGGTTTGACAAAAAGAAAGGATAGAGGTAGAAGGCCAACAAGGGGAAAGGCAGGGTGGAGACAAACCAACATGACAATGAAGTTTTTACGTCTGAGCATCAAAATGATGGAGGTAGTGGGATGGATGATGGAGGGAGTGGTGCAACTGATGGAGAGAGTGGGCCCGCTGATGGAGGGAGCGGGGCAGCGGATGGAGGGATTGGGGCAGCTGATGGAGGGAGTGGGGCAGCTGGTGGCGGGAGTGGGGCAGCTAGTGGCGGGAGTTGGGTAGCTGATGGAGGTAGCAGCCGTTAAGGACTACCTCAAACCCAAAAGCCTTGAATCAGCCGCCCCACTCCCTCCAGGCCCTACTACCTCCATCAGATGCCCAACTCCCGCCACCAGCTGCCCCACTCCGTCCATCAGCTGCCCCACTCCCTCCATCAACTGCACCACTCCCTCCATCAGCGGCCCCGCTCCCTCCATTAGCTGCACCACTCCCTCCATCATTCATCCCACTACCTCCATCATTTTGATGCTAAAACGTAAAAAATTCATTGTCATGTTGGTTTGTCTCCACCCTGTCCCTTCCCCTTGTCGGCCTTCTACCTCTACCCTTTCTTTTCACCGAACCTACCAACCCAGAAGATGGAATTGCAAAACGAGGGTAACTCTTCTGTCCCGATCTCAACAAAACGTAATTCATCCCAACATTATCTACTTGCATGACAACTCTTGCGCTGCCATCACCCCTCCATCCACCCCTTCTTCCTCCACTCCCTCATCAACTGCACCACTCCCTCCATCCGCAGACTCACTCCTTCGATCAGCTGCTCCACTCCCTCCATTAGCTACTCCACTCCCTCCATTAGCTCTTCCACTCCCTCCATCAACTGCATCACTCCCTCCATCTGCAGCCCCACAACCTCCATTTGCAGCCCCACACCCTCCATCCACAGCCCAACACCCTCCAAATTTGCCACACTTCCTCCATCAGCTGCCCCACTCTAACACCCCAATTCGCATAACCCGAACCAATGAGCTAGCGAATCGGGTTGTTACAAATTTGGTATTCACATGCCTAATATTTTAAAAACAAAACATAGTTTAATCGGAGTAAAGTAAATTGAACGTTGCAAAAGCCTTTTAAAACAAAATCATTAAACATTTTTTTAATTTAAATAAAATAAAGTCAAATGAGTAATTAATCCAGATTCAACAACTTTGGGCCATCCGTACCTGCACGCATAGTTCAAACAAACTACACACTACTGTAATTGCAAAGCCCAGCTTGTCAATCCCTTGATTTGTCTTCTAAGCAATTCATGGAATTATTCCATTACAAACCATATACAAGCAACTCAAGTCATGTAAATTCTAGCATATAACATAAATCAATATACCATATTTCCTAGTTCCCTAACCATTCAGTTGTCAACTCCAACTCTCCAATTAAATTCAAGTTACACACAACCATATATATCTACGGGTATAATTAGTGTTGTAAACAATTACGAATTCTAACGGTAGAGTGTTCAGGTACTCACCTCGATCGATTGATGAACACGAATCACAAATTAAAGATCGACGATGGCGCTGAATCAGCGGCAATTTTGCCCGCCCTTGCGGCCCCGGTGCCTCGTTTCCCCCTTTCCCCAGCGACGAAGAAGAAAGGTGGTTGGCGGGCTGGTGTTCAATCGGCAAAGAAGAAGGCGATGAGGATGGATGGTGGCGATCGTCGACATTCCCGAAGAACAGAATGTGGCTTCGTATATACTCCCCCCAATTAAAGAATTACCCCGTAGGTATTAATATTGATAACTTTAAAGTGGGAGTAGGTTGGGTTTCTATTTCTTAATTCGCGAAACCTATCCAAAAATCCAAAATGTGTTAGATAATATCATTTCTACGTTATATTTGTATTTTATTCATTTTCTTTATAATCCCTTTGGTGTTAGGACGGTCAAACCCCTAATTTCCGTAACTCAAATTCGCAAGCACGATACGCCGTTGAACTCGTCTCATCAAGACTTTCCATTCGAGTATAAATTGACCACAAAAAGATTGCTTCTATAATAACTCACTTTAGTGTCGTCGTTATAAATTTCATTTTATTTAAACAAAATTTAGAATTATACTTTATTAGAAATTCATTATAACTTTTAGGGTATATTTCAAGGCGTTACACTCACTCCCGCCATCATCCATCCCATTACCTCCATCGTCTTGGACCTCAAGTGTAAAAAATTCATTGTCACCTCTAGACCGATGATGACCTTTATTTTCATGCTGAGAAGATTCATTTGTCTCCTCGTGACAATCAGAAATAGGAACTTCTAGCTCTTTTGTGCGCGAAGATTGGACCACTTACTGAGGGACCAGCACATTGAAAATAAGTTTTAGCAAAAAGTGCACAATTTAGTCAATATACTCTGCATATATTTGCTTAAATACAAGTATTATTACCTATTCTCAGCTTGGACAAGCTCAGTTTCAGAATCTGGTTCATAATGGCTACAAATTCTTTCTTCTCTTCATCCGATTTTGCATAGAGCATCTTATTGGCAGCGGTCAACCTGTCGGTCAAATATTTCCACTCATCCAAGGCTAGATGTGCAAATTATTCATATCCAGACCCCATTCCTTATATCTTAACACACATAGATAAACACATAAGCAGTTGTATACATACATATCACAAGACAATTGCAACCAGGAATTTTGTGTAAACTGATGCTACGAATTAAGCTGATGCTAGGCACTTAAATCCCTGAAATCTGGGCATTAAAAGCCCCAAAATCTAGGCATTAAAAAGTCCAAAATCTATCAGAAAAATTTACATCAATTAAAAGCCCCAAAATCTAGGCATTAAAAGCCCAAAATCTATCAGAAAACTTCACAACATTTAAAAGCCCCAAAATCTATCAGCGAACTTCCCATCAAAAGCCCCAAAATCTAGGCTACTATAACCACTTTGATAGCCTCTGCTAGTTCGGGTCAATTCTGTTGGTTTCTCGATAGCATACATTTTAAGGTAACAGTGGCGAGTCTCCTCCCCTGTGGCGCCGCCATCACCCCCTCCACCAATGAGGCGGAGACGCATGGTTAAGGTGGAGAGAGGTGCAAATAACGGAGTTTTCAGATGGGGTAGAATCTGAGATCAATTTCCCATTCACGGAGAAATAGAAAGTCCTGAATTAGGGTTAGAGTTTTGGACATGACCTATGATTTGAGCTCCTTCATGGAGAAATCAAGGGTTGAGGTTTCAATGCTCGGAGCCCAGGTAGGGATTGTGAAGGTCTGGAGATTCAATGAAAAAACTGAATAATCTGGTTCATCGATTCCATCGTCTGACTTCCTTAGCTCTTCGCAATTTGGCAAGAATTCAGGGTTTGGGCGGGATTGAAATCGAAAAAGAGCAATAGGGATATGCAGATTTACCTGGAAGCTGAGAAACAGAAGTACTGTAAAACTTTTCTATGAACACCGACGGCGACATCCGACGGGGAAACGTTCGATCGCATGCAGCCGTCTTCCGTACTACTCCCTCAGTCCCTCTTAGGTCTTAGGGAGTCTTGGGAATGGACCGGACTTACAGATTCTGTCTCCATTGGAATTTTGGGTTTTGGTTCCGGTCAAAGTACGAACTATTTTTATACTCGTAGTAGAATTTATACTTCTAAAGTTACAATTACGGATGGCAACGGGTCGGGTTCGGTTCGGATATACCTTTACCCGAAATCGACCCGAAATTTTGATCGGATGTTTTTTTTTGCCTGAACCCGAACCGTCGGGTATAAAATCCTACCCGAACCCGACTCTCTAAACCGAAACCCGAAACCGCAACCGAACCCGAGAATTTGACAAAAACCTAAGCCTAACCCGACCTGAAAACCGACCGACCCGACTGACCGACCCGACCGACTGACCAAGAAATTCGCGAAAATTCAAAAAAAAAAAAAAGAAATTCATTTTGAGATTTACACCCATGACGATATATATAAAGATCCCAAATTTACACAAGATAATGAACAGAACAGAAAGCAAATTGATTGAATAAACAACCGCAGTGGAATGGAAGGAAAAGCAGGAAGAGAGAGTTCACCTGAGATTGCCTCTGTGCACTGTGGTCGCCGATGGAGAATGAGAAGAATCGCCGGATTCGCCGATGTGTTCGCCGGTAGGAAGGCTGCGGAGTGCCGGCTGCGGATACGAGAAACGGAGATCTCAGGTGCGACTAGGGTTCCAGAGTCCAGACAGCCGCAAGTGCAAGTGCTTAAGTCCAACTCCATGTATGTATTTGCTTTGTACTTTTAATTGAAAAAAGTTTTTTTATATTTTAAAAAGGCCTTTTAATTTCGGGTTAATTATCGGGTCGGTCGGGTACGGGTCGGGTCGGTCAGATTTAATATCCGAAAACCGACCCGACAAAAGTCGGGTTCAGTTTTAAAATCTTCGGGTCGGTTTCGGATATTAATTTTTTCGGTCGGATTCGAATATTATATACTTCAGTCGGGTCGGGTCAGTCGCATACTGCAAATGGATCAAACGCCAAGTCCGAACACCCCCCGTCAGAGGGGGTGCTTCCTCGTTTTCGAGTTCGAAGCAGGCAGTCTCGGATGGTCCTCCTGATGAGTTGCCTCGCCATGAACTTCCTATTGATCCGGTCGGGAAGAACCGCTATTCCATCTCTAATTATTACGCTCGTCAGATCCGGTAGTGTTTCAGGGGCTTCGAAGTTTATGTCGCTCACCAGACCAGACTTGATGTTGAGCGGGTCGTCTGATACAAGGATGTTTTCGATACGTCGTTTGATACCGAAAACCCCCGATCAAAAAGATGATGAAAGTGAAATGAAATGGAATATAGAAAAGTAAGGGATGAGTATAGTGGTAGAGGTAAGGGATGTCGAATCCGCGGGGATAGCGTGATTTGTTACGAATTCAGCACAAATTGAAACTAAACACCAATCTCGAATCGTATAATGTGAATCAATGCCGAAGAGAAAGATAAAAGAGTCAATGATATGCGAGTGGAAACTAAACTAATGCAATAAAATGCAAGAAGTAAATGAAAAGCAAGCAGGAATTTCATGCTAACAATGCTATAGTCAAAGGAATAGAGGAAAATGAGAAATCAACTAGAATGCGAGCAAATCACCTCAATTCTCACTTTCGTGAAAATCGAGAAAGAATCTCTTTGATAAAAACTCACTTCTGTGGCGATCGTTTTAAGAGAACTACAAACACATCAAACATATTCCTCAAGTATCCTCCACCTCCGTGGTAAGATTTGAGAGTAGAGACACATGGCTAAGGTTCTAAATCCCAATTCATTGGTGATTTAGAATCTACTCTGAAATACAAGAATGCCATCGTGGCCAACAATAACATCCAAGCATAGATATAGCATAATCCCTACAAACAACCTAGAGCAATATCTCATATTTCACCCTAATCCATCAACAACAAGTACAAATCAACATTTCATCCCTAACATAGGTTAGAAAATCTAGCCTAGCATGCTTAAACTAAACAGATGCATAAAAGATAAGAGAGAAACACATAAACAAAGCATGAAGGAGATGAAGTAAGTAAAAGCTAACACTAAGAAACAAGAAAATAAACATTCAAGTGTTAAATCTAAAGTTGGAACTCCCCAAAATAAAATTAAAGGTTGAAGATGAAGAAAAACCTATTCTAAGAATGAAAAAAAGGAGGAAATGGGGGAGCTCCCTTGACAAATTGGAGCTAGGGAGTATATATAGAGTAAGAGAAGTGGAAGTAAAATGACCAATTTATGGCAGAGCATATACTATAGTACATGTGCATTCACTTCAACTTGTACAGATAAAATCCCAGTTCAAAACAAAGAATCTAACTGGTCTATTTGTTACAGACTGATTTTATAGAGCACAACTGTCCACTATTGCGTGTACATGCAGTAGAAATAGTAGTACACAATACAGATACAACAGATATACAATACATGATGAACGGCAAACAACCCAAAACCCGCTAACCACCAAATAAAAAGGGGAAGTTGAGGCGATTTTCAGGCACTTGTTGCAACAACGTTACTAGTGTTGCCACTTACACACGCACCTACTGCTTTCTTCTTTAGTTTCTTCGGTTTTGTATGAGAAGACGGAGTCGGTGACGAATCAACTAACATCAAACGAGACATAACGTAGGCCAAAAGTTCTTCCCGGTGAGAGAACGTGAAATCCAAATGTGCGTACTCAAACTCGTTATATGACACGTCCACGCCTCTGTCTTTCATCAA
Source organism: Cuscuta campestris (assembly GCA_900332095.2). Taxonomy (NCBI): domain Eukaryota; kingdom Viridiplantae; phylum Streptophyta; class Magnoliopsida; order Solanales; family Convolvulaceae; genus Cuscuta; species Cuscuta campestris. Next base: position 58,038 of record OOIL02003368.1, read on the forward strand.
GTCGTAATGCTTCTTGATCATGGATGATCGGATCACCTTATCCTTTTGACCGGCAACAAGGTCAACAGGAATATCAATGAGGTCATAATGCTCCCCGAGATCCAATGGCTCGGGCGTACCATACACTTTCATGTTCTCGTCTCTGCTCCCGTAGTCAAACATGACAAACTTCTTCAAATGCTTGATTTGGGCAAGATGTTGAGCCACGACAAATGAGACCCCCGGCATGTCGTTCATGTTATAGTGTGGTAACCCTAGAACGCCGATCCAATTTGAGCTGTCCCCACCCACAACGTAACTAACCAGGGTTTGAACTAGACCTCCGACCGCGGGTAGGTTATGAAAATCACGGGCAAGCTTGTTGAGCATCATGCGGAAGAACTTTGTGGGGATGTAGAAAGCGGGTATGAAGGGTTTGAGAACAGGAGCCATGTAGAGGAACAGGTACTCCATTAGTGTGAAAGTCTGGTTAGAATCGTGGTGGAAACCGGCGGGTGACAATAAGATCAATCTCGACAACCTGTGAGGTTTTCCTTCAATCCTACACATTATGACGTACATTAGTATGCCTGCCCCACCCAAGCTATGGCAAACTGCACAAAGTTTGTATGGCTGATCATTATTGGTCTCTTCTTCCGAGTTGGGTTGGTTAGATTTCAATTCGGAGACTTTGATTTCGTTAATCTTCCCGATCATTGCAGGTATATCCTGCACCCCGTGCTCGTTAATGGAATAACACCAGTACCTACATATATTTATTTAACAATGTTCAGGATCCGTCTGGAGCCCACAAATAGATAAAAAATTCGTAAGGGGACACAATTCCAGGGAATATTAAAAATTGGTTCAAACCAGATAAATCAGTTTTAGATATTTGACCAAACTCTCGATTTACGTAGATTCTTACTCCGTATATGAAGTCCACAGATATGGTGTTAAAAAAAACTGTTTTCCTTAGGACCAAGGCAAATTTTTCACTTTTCCCTACCATTTTCTGAGTTCCAAATGTATCCTAAAGGCATAAACCAACAAAGAAAGAATATGGCAGAATAAACACTCACTGGCGGGAAGTTATGTTCTTGTTAACATGTTCCCTGGATACCAAGCCACGGAAGTTCCCGAGAAACACATCATACCCTGAATAATCAAGCAAAAAAAGCATTTTTGTTTTTTATTAGACAGCAATAATGAGTGTAATACTCAGAATGTGCAAATGAATTTCAATAGTATTGGCGCACCTTGGTCATATGCAGCAAAAGCAGGAGAACCAACAACTCCATTTGCTATCCAACTGAGCAGTAGAAAAAGGAAGAAAAACAAATAGATGTAAAACAAATCATAAATGTTACTTTGTAAAGAAGTGCATGTGTGATTCAATAAATGCCATAAAAATAGCATCAAACAAACAACAAACAACAACAACCCAGTTAAATCCCACAAGAGTAGGGTCTGGGGAGGGTGTGTGTACGCAGACCTTGCCCCTACTCGAAAGTAGAGAGGCTGTTTCCAAAGAGACCCCCGGCTCAACGTCGAAAGTTGCATTGCTTGACTAACTGCTACTTCATTAATTAAAGAAGCGCAGACAGTTTAGAAATCCATTTTGATTTATTCCATCACACCCCAAAGCCAAAAAATGGTGAAATTTTGGCTCCATCGGAGATGATGGAAATCCATAAAAATAGCATCTTAAAGTTAAAAAAACCATTAATCCCTCATAGTAATGAAAATTGGTTGAAAGACTATATTGAAGAACCCTTTGAGCGTCTCTGCAATGCAATCAATATTCCAAAGCCCCTGACCACTCCCTACCTAAACACACAATCCCTACAATTGCAAATCTTTCCCAGACAAGATATGGGATGAAACAGGCATACTGGGGTTTGAGGAGGGTGTATGTACACAAACCTTACCCCTACTCGGAAAGTAGAGAAGTTTCCAAGAGACCCCTGACTCAAGACAAAGTAGAGCAGAATGACAAAAAGAAGTAGTGCAAACAAACAATGTAGCACAAACAAAGCAAAGCATATAAGTAGAAATTACAAAGCAAAGTATAAAAACACACATGCAGAAACCGCTAAGGACCAAAGGATTACACTTCCACCCTAATCCTAAACTTCCGGAGATTCCTATGGCCATACCCTCAATAAGATCCTGAAGTTGTAAGTCTTGTCTAAACAACTCCTTCCAACTCTTCATAGGACTACCTCTACCCCTCACACCCCATATTTCAAGCTTCCCGCGCCTCCGCACCAGGATATCCATACTTTGTCTTTGTACGTGTCCAAGCCATCTCAGTTAGGTAGTTAGCTTCCCAGTTCCCACAGCTTCTCTCCCACGAAGGCCACACCCATCCTCCCCCGAATATCCTCCATTGAGATCAAGTAAAACAGGCAAGCAGTTGATAATAAAGACAAAAATGTAAAAGTGGACAAAGCGGCATAGATCAAGCAGAGCACTCCTCCGCCTTAATCTGATACTCCCTCCATCCGGATTTAGTTTTTCAATTTTAAAAATATCGTTTTTAAGAAATAAGTTTATAATGTCAAATAAGTCCTTCAAATGAGTTTGCCACTCATTCATGACAGCAATCCCCATATATACCATATCTCTAGGATATTTTAGACAATTCATCATAATTTTTTATTAAATATGAAAAGTGGACAACTAAATCTAGAAAAAAACTATTATGTTGCAAGTTTCAATCACCGTGTAGGGAAGTGGGACGGTGGGTCATCTTGTGTGTTGAGTAAATTAAAGAAAAAAATAAAGGAAAAATTCACATGAGTACTCCCAAAAATTCATGATTTTACATAAATATTCCCAAATTCATTCATTTATGTTATTACTCCTAGAATTGTCTCATAATTATATTCTTCTTTTAATGCTGAGTGGACAACTAAATCAAATCAGCAACGGCTTTAAATTATAGATATGGTTAGATTAGGCTTAAAAGATTCAAATTTGATTCAAAAAGTTGAGATGAAAAAAACACACCCTCACGAAGTTAAAAAGAGAGAAAGATGTGTGAAGAAGACGATGGGGAGACAATTACAACAACAACAACAACCCAGTTAAATCCCACAAGAGTAGGGTCTGGGGAGGGTGTGTGTACGCAGACCTTACCCCTACTCAAAAGTAGAGAGGCTGTTTCCAAAGAGACCCCCGGCTCAACGTCAAAAGTTGCATTGTTTGACTAACTGCTACTTCATTAATTAAAGAAGCGCAGACAGTTTAGAGATCCATTTTGATTTATTCCATCACATCCCAAAGCCAAAAAATGGTGAAATTTTGGCTCCATCAGAGATGATGGAAAAATGGGGAGACAATTAAAGCAAGTTAATTTGGTTGTCTAAAATAGAAAATTATCGGTTGGCGCTCTTAAATTGTCCACTTAGCATTAACATGGCAACATAGGTAGCAAACATGATGACTAAGCAGTGTCGGAGTAACGATATAAATATGAGACAATTCTGGGAGTAATGACGTAAATTAATGAGTTTGGGAGTATTGGCGTAAAATTGTGAATTTTTGGGAGTATTTGTTTGAATTTTTCCAAAAGTAAAAGGTTAATTTGCAATGGCAAGTTGATACTTTCATTAAGATATACACCTAAGACTAATCAACACAACTATGCTTCAGTTAGATTAATATACAAAGCTAAGCAGAAATTTTTTCATATGAAATCACTGGTTAAATATATCTCAGTTCTCAATGGTAAAAATATAACTCACCCCATAGATGAATCAAATACTCCATGTTGTAGATAAACAACTTTTCGAGCATCGCGCCTGCAAGTGAAGTTACAAGTATCACACACTATGTCACTATCCAAGGAAAAAATTCACCTTGAAGTTTTCGGAGCATAAGAAAATAATTGCTCACTGTTGGGGAAAAAAGTCATACCTTGGTATTCTTTCCAACACAAGAACATATCCATCGTTGGTAACCACACGAAGGGCTTCATATGGATACCTGAAAGCAAAAGTGAGTAACAAACCTGTTGTGCACTAGACAAACTCCATATTTCTACACCGAAGATCGACCATAGTGATGTTCCTTACACAGTTAGCATGTATGAATATGAAGGGGCAAACATACTTGAGAACATGAAGGTATAAAATGCAACCAGAAAGTGCATACCCAAGTTCTGTTATGACATCTTTACATGTCCGGGCATCTGTATTAAGAGAATGATAAAAGCTAGTCTTCCGTTCTCCAGGAGTTGGATCATTGTCGGATAGAGTATTGGTGGTGACAGAGACAGCAACACCATCATTAGGAGCATTTCGAAAATCAGCACTATCAGAAGCAAACCAATTTATCATGCCTTTAAAAGAGTCGAATGGCGAAAGTACACAGTGAGCAGCCTTGTGAAAAAATTCAAAAACGGTTTCTATAGAGATCTCAATGGCTAGATGAAGATCCTGCATGAAACAAGATAAGACACAATTTAATGTAGAGATTTGTGCATAAAACAATCTAAAGATACCAATACAGTTGTGACAACAACAGACCCAATAAAATCCCACAAAAACGTAAGATGTCAATAAAGATGTCAAAAAAAGCAATCAAAAACTTTTAAAATAAGCCAACGGCATGACCCAAAATGACTACACCTGCCATGAGTTAGGATTTCTTCAATCCCTGCTCTCATACCCGTGCCCCACTATGTAAAGGTTGAATTTAGAAAGATAGACCATAACCAGTTAAAATAAAGAATGTAGAGGATCGAAAGCCATTCAGAACACTAGCCTTTCAAACGGGTGAGAGAATACACAAGCCAAACCAGAAAGGGAGTAAAATATTTGTGTTTAGAGTGATAGTTAATTAATTGCCTAGGCCCATTCATAGAGCTATGCAGTAATCAAATAGTAGTAACAAATTAAACCTACAGCCCTGCTCCGAAAAAAAAGAATAAGAAACTAAATCAAAACCTCAACAACACCACGCCTTCTATCAGTGGCACGTTGTACAACTTGATCCCTATGAGTATTTAATCTCCTAATAGCATGCACATGAGAGGGCCGAACTTCTCCTGGGACATTAGTAGCCATCTGAGAGGAGCCATGGAGATAAAAAGGTATTCCCAACATAAACCTTATAGGAAAAAGTAGCCATGAAAAGATGCATCTAATCCAATGTGACCAATGTCGATTCTTATGCTTGGGAAAACTGCTTGCAATGGATACTCGAGAACGTTGTGATTGTGGAGTTGCTGGGTATACATTTTCGTCACTGTATTCCTCTTCTTCAGATGAGTAATCCACATTTGAGTAGCCATCAGAGTCAACAGAAAGCTCGTGAATGAGATGGTTAAAAGAGGAGACACCACTGACAGCACAAAGAAGAAGAATGTTAATATATACATATATGTGTGTACATGTGTGTGTGTGTACTCTTATGAACATGTGTAGAATGTGGATTGAATGTGAGACTTTTCATATGAAGTCTCAGGGATTTGCCATTAAACAAGGCAGTCCTTGGTCAATGAGAGAGTATATACATTTTCAGGGTCTTAAAGAACTCCCGAGGTTAAAAACTTTGACCCCACCCCTCAACAACAACAAAAATCGGAGTTGTAAGGAATATAGCTTGAATTAAATTTAATACAGAAAAAGAGGGAAAAACTCACTTGTCCATCCAGCGTGGAAGTCTAGGTCCTCGAAAAGTTGGCCGGAGCTCCCACCCATGAATGCCTTCAAGGATGGAAGTCTTTCCGGGCAAGATGGTTAACAACAATGCTGACACTCCATTTATCAGCCTTACAACATTATTCAGTGATTCATAAGTGAATGTCTTCACGGACCTGACAAGGCATCACTAAACCAAGTTAAAACTCTTTGTATCTGGCAAGGCAATTCATTTAAGTTCAAGCAATATCCTCATCTATTTCTACAACTTTCGGTATATGGTCTACTGAATCTCCTCCATGGCAATACATTGTATCTGGACTACATCCATTATTTACCCACAAAATTGGAAAGCTAAAAAACTCTTTACTCCAGTGCGTTTTTTGAGACGTTCAAAATGCAATGCCACCTAAACCAGTCCGACCTGTTCGGTATTACAGTGTAAACCGTGTAGAAATTAGGACTGATCTCTCATAAACGGACTCTCTAAGGTCAGCATAAATCCTGGCCCTACTCTTGAATGTGTATATATATATATGTATATTGGGTTTATCTATTTTGTTTATACTGTATGAGTTTATGATTGAATATCCCCATACGAAACACACCACTCAGTTTCAAATAACAAAAAGAGCCAGCTAAAGCCAGATCAAAATCCTCAATAACCTCCATCATTCCCTTAGAAAACAAGCAATCAACCTATCATCTCAAACACAACCATAACAACAGAGGAACACGCCGGAATCATAAATTAACCAGGATCTTCAACAAAACGATTTCATTTGCAAACGAGAGAACATAAGGACTCACTCTTTGGTGATTGCGAGGGTGCTGTCGACAAATCGTTGCATCGGTTCAAACAATCGAGGATCCACGAACGGCCGACATCGGAAATATGACAATCTCCGGGATGAGAAGAGCCCGACTCCGACGAATCCGGAGCTTGCCGGAGATAGATGATCGAGTCGACGGCGATTCTTTGCGGTACGGAGAGGAAAGGAAGGCGCAGGGAGTCGTTTATTTTTTATGGAATGGGAGAAATGGTACGGCGGTTTGTTTAATTTTAATGAATGGGGGGTTGCCTTCGTCGTGGTGACGTGGCATCTCTAATCGGATCCGCGTGTATATCATGTCATGCGCGGAAGATCCGAAGCCGGACCACTGATTAAAAGCCCCACTTTATTCTTCGTGTTCCTTTTTTTCTCTCTTCTTCCTCTTCGGTTTGCTTTTTGGACCATGCTACACTTACCCCAAAAAATATATCTCATTTGTACATCACAGGTTTGCACAAACATTTCGATGGTTTACACCGACATAAGTGTTGGTGCGTTAATAAAAATTCACACGGACATAAATGTTGGTGCATTTAACAAAAATTAGTTTTACACCAACACAAAATGTTGGTGCAAAACTGCGTGGTACAAATTGGGGTACAAACCTTGGGGTACACATAGCATAATCCTTGCTTTTTTGTTCATTAATTTCTTCCTCTTGTGTTTGTTTTTTCTTCCAAATGATTGATGCCAAGTTGATATCTTAGACAAAAAGGATAAATATATTAGAGAGTAGTTCAATAAATTGAGTGGATTTGAGGCAACAATTTTGTAGGAGATTTTGCTAAATCTACTTTTACATTTGACTAAATGCACTGTATTTATGAGAATTAAACAAATACAAAATCATTAATCAAGCGAACTAATTATTTGACTAAATGCACTATGTATTCAATTCGGGTGATATTTGAATATACACATAGAGAGCGTTTGTTCAAAATCATTAATCAAGCGAACTAATATAGCTATTTCTTCGTCCCACAAAGTTCTTGTTTTGATTTTTATGAGATTTAAGAATGAGATATTTTTTATTGGCTTCTCAAATTACTCTTGATGTGATGTATAAAAAATAAAATGTGATACGTAAATAATTAATCAATAACTATGATGTGAAGGCATGTAAAAAAATTAATATAAAAATTATTTTTAATACCTAGTAGAAAAGATAAATGAATTGTGGAACACAAATAATAAGAAAGGTAAAAAAATTTGTGGAACGGATGGAAAATAAAGTGCATTTAAACTATTACTAAAATTTTGTCAAATCAACATAACACAAATATCTAAAGTATATGATTTTTAATAGTTAGATTTTATAAAATATAATTGTTGTAAGATGGAAATATATTTATGTTTAAAGTACCACTTTTTCTTTTTTTAAAAAAATATCTCGAACAATTCTAACTTTATCGACCGGCATGTTCTTTTAAAAAATAAGTAGTACATTGCGTAAAATATTAAACCCATCACTGCATATATATTTATATTATTTTTATTAACCCGTCGTTAACAACTTAACGGTGATCCAAAACTCATTAATTTCAGTAAAGTTAAAATTATGATACATCACAGTGAAAATATGAAATTATTTGACTATATAAAATTAGGATTATTTTCGATAATTTTTCTTTATAAAAAAACTACTCCCTCCGTCCTATATCTTTCTTCCCGTTGCGCAAAACGAGGAAAAATTACAAGTTTTTTCAATCTATTTTATTTAAATATTGGTATAGAAATAAAAAATAAAACATACATATTTAAAAACTACATCAAAAGTTCAACAAAACAAATGGTGACAAGAATATTTTAAATTTTAGTAAAATTGGAATAATGCTCTGGGAAAAAAATTTTAGGATGGAGGGAGTAATATAATCTTTGAAAGATGTAAATGGAATCACCCCAAAAAATGTCAACAAGGCTTCTCTTTCAATGGCGTAATTCGTAATTTACCTTTGTTACCATTACGGCATTATTAGAATATTAGAGGGAGAGAAGCATTAATGGAGAATTAGAGGATTCTCCTTCAATCGTCATCCATGGAGACCGCCATTCTCGGTCGAATTCCCCTATCTCAACTCATCTCTCGCCCGTCAATCCCTGGTACTCTCTATGACTCTATCTCTCTACTCTAACGGTGCGAATCTCTCTGTTTATCCGTAAACTGCGATCATCTTCTTCGGTTTCGATTTTTCGAAGTCGGGGGATCGAAACTGGAGTCCGATATAGTTAGGTTCTTCTTCTTTCTTCTTAGTCAATTTTAGTTACGCTTTTATCTGAATAGTATTCGACCATTTATGAGAGAAGATTCAGTGAAACTTGTCAAAATGTTGTTATTTACGGAGTTCAGAGGATTTATAGGTAGGAGATCTATGCATCCAGATCCAATCCAAATCGCCTATCAAAAACATGATTCTTTCTATCTATCTATGATACACCAGAAGTAGGAAACAAGGAACTGTGAGAGGACTTCTGAAAAACCAGGACACCAGTAAATGGGGAAAACCTGCATCATAAAAAAAATGCTCCGTTAGCATTTTCCTTCTTTCAAACGGGTAAACTTGGTGAAAAATGTGAACTTAATTTAGGTGCTGAGAAGGAAATTCTATGAGTAAGTAGTTCACTAGGCCGTACAAGCAATACTCTGCATAAACTAGTTCCGGAATTCAAAGAACAATAATTATACAGATTATAAAGCTTACTCCCTTCATTCCATAAAATAAATGTTTGAAATCCTCTAGAAACAGCTGTTAGAAATCATCAAATATAACTGTACCTTTCAATTTGTTTGTTTGTTTAACTAAATTGCACACATTTATTTTGTTCGTAATCCTTTTTTCATTTGAAAACCTCAGATATAATGAAGATTAGTTTTTTTTATTTAAATTGGATTGATTAATTGGTCTGGACAAAAAAAATCAAAAAAGATTACACAAATGACTATGGAGAGATTAAGCGATAATGCGATATAAAGAATTTACGAACTCATTTTTATGTGCAATTTTTAATATAATTTCATGTCAGTAATGTTTCCATGATGCATTGTTTATATAGTAATAGTAATAGAGTGTGCCCCTCTCATGCATGGAATAATGCTTGTGCTCTTCCCCTTGTTCTACACATAATTGGCTATCAAAATTGTTTCCTTGCTCTTTCATTTTAAATTGCATCAGAGGATAGTAAATTTTAGAGGACTATGTTGGTCGTATTAGTTAGTATTCTTCAGGTTTAGATGCATTTTGGGTCTGAATTTTTTTTTTGTTTCAACCTTCTGCAGTTTTCTGCATACTCTAGCATATTATTGTAGGCCAAATAGCTCCGGTGCCCCCTGTGGTTTGGAAAATTGGCACAAATACCCCCTCTATTTTCAAAACTTACTTCTAAAGTCCCCGTGGTTTCAAAACGTTGCACCTACACCCCCTCTAATCATTTTCCGGCCATTTTCCGGCGAAGAGGGGGCATTTGCGCATAATTTTTAAACCATAGGGGGCATTCGTGCTCAATTTCTATTTTTCGTTTATTATTTGTGTTTTCCTTTTTTTAAATATTTTCTATCTCCTTTTCCTTTTCCTAGATTTTTTTCTAATTTATTTTCAATTTTTATAATGTTTTAAAATTTTTTGTATTTGAAATAAAAATAAAAAAATTAACATACATTACATCTATTTGAAATTAAACATTTTCACTTTTTGTTACGTACTTATTTGGAAAGTTCAAAAAGAAAAACCTAGAATAAAAAAATAAAAATATGGAAAAATACTTTTTCAGAAAAAACAAAAATTGTTGATTTGAGACGTACATATACATTATATGATTTTTTCAAAAAAAAAACTTTAAATTTTATGAACATTATAAAAATAGTTTTAAAAAAACCTTTATTAATAAATGAAACAAATAAAGGAAAAATGAAAAAAAACAAAAAATAAGCGAGAAATAAATATCAGCACTGATACCTCCTGTGGTTTAGTAAATATGCACCAATGCCCCCCTTCTTCGCCGGAAAAATGGCCGGAAAAAGATCAGAAGGGGCACGGGTGCAGCATTTTGAAACCACAGGGACTTTAGAAATAAGTTTTGAAAACAGGGGAGTTTTGGTGCCTATTTTGCAAACCACAAGGGGTACTGACGCTATTTCCCCTATTATTGTACTCCCAAGTCTGTGAATCTTTGAGGTTTTATGTTACATCTGTCCCATCGTGTTTGTAATATTAAGTTTAGATTTTCAGTATTACAAACACGACTTCTACTTTCTTTTGTTTTTTGTTTATTTTGAGGTGGGGGTGGTTTTTTAAAACTACAAAGCTGTACAATCAAAGGAAAACACTAACATAAGATTCAAACTTGTGATGATGTTAATACTACAGGAGATAAGAACCATTTACAAATTCAATGGGGAAGCCACAATGTAATGGCATTGCCAATTGCTGGAATGGGAAAAAGTGGCGGCGGGTTGTTAGACAGGCCTGTAATAGAGAAAACAACTCCTGCCCGTGAATCTGAGTTTAATTTGAGGTGTGGATATCAATCCTATAACTTAGGCCATGCTCTTTCATCTAATTGAGGCATTTGGTTTAAATAGTTCTCAAATTTTACCAAATTACCAGTGCAATCTAAGGCTACCCTCAAATAGGAAAATCAGTGTGATTGCTTTGGGCTTTTTAGATGGACTAATCCGACTTTGTCCCTGTTTCAGAAGAGAGGGAGAAATAATATGCTTCATACAGATTTAGTAGTCCTTTTTCTAACAAGTCTCATTTTTAAGAAATGAGTTTAAAATGTCAATCAAGTCCTTCAAATGAGTTTGTCACTCATTCATGTCATCAATGCTCATACCCCATTTCTAGGATATTTTAGAGATTAATCACAATTTTTCTATTCAATATGAAAAATGGACTACTAATTCCGTTCAAATGAAAACAAGAGAGTGGACAACTAAATACTAAATACGGATGGAGGAGTCCTATCTTGTGCTCACAAATGCAAAAGCAATACAGTATTTATAATAAAGAAAGCCTTCTAAGTCGTAGTCTTCTTCATAAGTCCATTCCCTTGATATTTCTTGATTCTTTAATGGAGGATATCGTAAGTCCTTTGTTTGCTGGAGGATGCTGGCAAGTGCTAGAGGATGGTTTAGAGATACTCCTAACAGCTAATTTACAATTATTTATTTACATCCCCTGTCAAGTTGGAGTTTATATAGAAAATTAGAAACTGCTCTGTATTTATTATGCCCAAATTGTTACACAGATTATCAACTAGAGTCCTTCTCAGTACTTAAGTAAACAAATCTTCTAATTATTCCTCGGTTTTTACATGCATGGTAGCAAAAATGCCTTTATGTATCTTTTGAGGGGTAAAAGGACGTTCGACTTCAATTTGTTTTTTCTCAAGACCGGATTAGATGCAACTTGTAGGGCTGCTTGATTACTACAACACCAAACTTTTTGTTGGATCTGCAGCTTTGAAACCGGTCTGAATAATTTGCTAAACCATATAATTCACATGCACACCATGTCGTAGCTCTGATTTTGTTTTCTCAATTTACCTAGGAAACAACATCATTACTTTATTACCCGGAGTATTTTTCAAGATACTCCCTCCACCCCGCGAAGATCTTCATGATTGCGTGATTTGTGATTTTTGTTGTGAAACATTTGGTACAGGAAATCGAGGGAAAAGTCGCCATCATACCGGGTGATGTTGCACAACGACGAGCACAACAGGAGGGAGTACGTGGTGCAAGTGCTGATGAAGGTCATACCCGGGATGACCATTGACAACGCGGTCAACATCATGCAAGAGGCCCACCACAATGGCCTCTCTGTCGTCATCGTCTGTCCCCAAGTCGATGCCGAAGAGCACTGCATGCAGCTCAGAGGCAATGGCTTATCCAGCTCTATCGAACCTGCCTCCTCCCCCGGCTGTTGAATCCTCCACTAGTTGCCCCCCCAAAAAAATAAATGAAAAATAAAAAGGTAGGCTTTGCTTACCTTTCTATGTGTACATAGACGTTGATGTAAGTTGAAACCTGATGAGAACCCATATCTAGTTTGGAAACTTTGTGTTTCATGTTGAACTTTGTGTTTATTACTACTCATGTATTCGACAACGCCGGTTGTGTTTATAAAAACATGTCACTCATATTTTGATATTTTCTTTACATTTTATTTCTAGTTTAATCTTTTTCTCTAACTATTTAAATACTCCGTATATATTTACTCATTAAAAAACTAAATTTAAAAATATTAAATAATTAAAACGATGAACATCTACAAATTTTAGAACTTATAGCAATAGGGGGGCCCTATGTGGACGGCCTTTGTATCTAGACAAGGGTTAATTCATTGGTAGACCTACGGACTACTTAAAAATTCATGGAGCTATAAATATGTTTATGTAAGAAGGTCCATAGATTATTGTATGGACTTGAGAGATATGTGGTAGAAACACTCCTAGACAAGAGGAAGATCTTATGAAAATATATACGGAGTATGTATATTTGTGGGGTCTAGATTATATATTTGTGTCTTTTCACATAAATACATACTATTATCACATCATTTCAAATATTTTTCCACATATAGGGCATGTTTGGGAAAAACGTTTGAAAGTAGCGTTAGCGTTTTCAAAATGTAATATACGGACAACGTTTAGCGTTAGTATTTTCAAACTAATCTGCACTGTTGAAATTTTATTCAAAACGCTATTGTTAATATTTAACGTTATTCCCAAACAGGTCCATAATCTATTCTCATCTCATTCACGCTATTTTGGCAACAAAAGGAAGTGAACTAGAGTGAAATGGGGAAGAGATGGAGAGGAAGGAAAATGAATAGAATTCCATTGATTTGTTTGGTAATCATTCTAATCTAAGTAAGAGAAAATTATAATAAGAATGCAATAAGGAAGCAATGGAATAAGAAGGAAAATAAATAATAATATTGTATTTTCTAATACATCTTTTATTTCTAATATTCTCCCGCAAGTTAATCATCAATAACGACGAGCAACTTGGAGCACGGAACTAGTGTGCACACTTTTATACCGAATGAGTGATTACAAGCTTATTGATTAGTTTCTGATTTTATTACTCTACTCAAATACTCAATAATAAGTTTATTAGACTATGCCATATCTTTAAGTACCATCTCTCTTTTCTAACTCCTAAGACTGTGTTGACTCAACTACAAACCACTCCTCAATAATACTTAACCACAAAAAAATAAAATAAATAATTGAGATAGAAAAACAACAAAAATCTAATAAAAATAGAAGAAACAAAACTCACCATCCAACAATTTGAATGACAATAATAATGTGAATAATCATGTTTGAGGTATACTAAAAAGTGTATCAAACTATTGATACACAATGTGTATCAATAGTTTGATAGTTTACACTGTTACAAATTATAAATTTGATATAAAAAAAGTTTCTATAAATATATTTTGACAGCGTGAACCATCACACCAACCCAAAATATTCATAAATTCTACTCCCTCCGTCTCCAATTTGATTACAAATTACGGGTTACAGAGTAAAATTTCCTACCTTTTGAAATCATTTTATTTACAAATTGGTATATCAATAAGATAAAAAAAGTACATATTAAAAAAACTACGTCAAAAGTTCTATAAAACAAGAGGTGACAAGAACATTTTATTTTATCAAAAACTTAATGAAATCGCGTAAACAAACAAAAATTAGCGAGAGGAGAGAGAAAAAAAGATTGTAATCAATTTAGGGAGGGAGGAATGTGAAAAGATAAATGGTTGAGGGAAGAAGGAGGGGGGCACATTTATTATTATTGAAAGCAACCCTCCCTCCCTCCAATTCATTCATTCATCTACTCACCTTTCTTTGAAGAAGCTGTTAACATCCTTTCTTTCTTTCTTTAAATTTCTTTTGTTTTTATTCAAACAACACTGACGTGATCCCTCTCCCCCTTCCATTATTACTACCAGTATTAAAATCTCCCCTTCCTTCCTCCTTCAATTCACCCCAATCCCAACCAACCATGGCTTCATCCTCCTCCTCACCCGCTGCCTTCTTCTCACTCCTTATCCTACTCGCCGCCGCCGCTCTCTTATTCACTCCCGTTCTCTCCGCTTCTCCGACCGCCACCACGCAGCTCCTCGATGTCTCCGCCGCCATCCGGAAGACTCTCCACGCGCTGTCCCCCGGCATCAAGCCCCCGACCCGAGCTTCAAACACTTCCTCCTTCTCCCTGTCTGTTCACCCGCGCGGATCTGTCCTGGGGCGCCACCCGCACCGGAACTACGGCGATCTCACGGCGGCGCGCCTCGCTCGCGACGCCGCGCGCGCGGCCGCACTCGATTCCAAGCTCCGCCTCGCGGTTTCCGGCTTGAGTCGGTCGGATCTCGAGCCGGTTCGGCCGGAGGATCTGGAGAGTCCGGTGACGTCCGGGGTGAGTCAGGGCAGCGGGGAGTACTTTGCCCGGCTCGGCGTCGGTCAGCCCGCGAAGGATTTCTATATGGTGATCGATACGGGCAGTGATGTGACGTGGCTTCAGTGTGACCCCTGCACCGACTGCTACAATCAGGCCGACCCGGTTTTCAACCCGGCCCAGTCTTCGTCCTTCCGGCGGGTCCCCTGCCAGGACCCACAGTGCTCCGCCCTCGAAGTCTCCTCCTGCGGCAGAGACTCCTGCCTTTACCAGGTCTCTTACGGCGACGGCTCCTTTACCGTCGGCGACCTCGCAACGGAAACCGTGACTTTCGGGAAGTCCACGGTACCCAACGTCGCGATCGGTTGCGGACACGATAACGAGGGCCTTTTCGTCGGCGCCGCGGGGCTGATCGCGCTCGGCGGCGGCTCCGTCTCGCTGCCGTCCCAAATTAAAGCGTCGTCTTTCTCGTACTGCCTCGTGGACCGCGATTCCGGCTCGTCGTCCACTCTCGAGTTCAACACGGACCAGCCCGGTGACTCGGTGACGGCGCCGATGCTCCGGAATTCGAGAATCAACACCTTCTTCTACGTGGGGATCACCGGGATCAGCGTCGCGGGGGACACGCTGTCAATCCCACCCTCCGTCTTCCAGATCGACGGAAGCGGAAACGGCGGAATCATCGTCGACTCCGGCACCGCCGTGACCAGGCTCCAGTCCGCCGCCTACGAAGCCCTTCGCGACTCGTTCAAGGAGCACACTCAGAACCTGCCGTCGTCCGGAGATTTCGCCATCTTCGACACCTGCTACGACTTGTCGTCGAGGAGCAAAGTCTCCGTCCCGACGATCGCGTTCCATTTCTACGGCGAGAAATCGCTGATGCTTCACCCGAAGAACTATCTGATCCCGGTGGACTCGTCGGGAAAGTTCTGCCTGGCCTTCGCCCCGACGTCGGGGTCGCTGTCAATAATCGGTAACATCCAGCAGCAGGGGACACGTGTCAGTTATGACCTGGCCAACAAACAGGTCGGGTTCAGTCCCGATAAATGTTAACTACTCCGTATATAGTTACTCCGTAGTAGAATAGAATTGCTACATTATTTAGGAGGGAAAAGTTAAGTGGCAATTTCGATATTTATTCATTTTTAGAAGAATTTAAAAAAAAATGCCTTTGACTTTGGCAAGAAAAAAAAAATAAAAATAAAGATAGGCGTGGCGTACTGGTAAAATATTAAATTAAGTATGGTATGTTCGGTTTACAGAAAAAATAATTTATTACTATGTGGTGTCTGTCTTGTTTATACTTTATACGGAGTAACTTTGATAAAATCACTTGTAAATTATCATCTCGTTTTTCATTCGTGTTTATGTTAAAATCATCTCTTACTTCCTTCTCTTTATAAGTGTTTACAATTTGTATTTATTGTATGGAGTGTCATTTTTTATCTCAAAACAAGTGCTAGATTATTCGTCTATTTTAATTTTTCAAGTTGAACAAATTTTAATTGTCAATTACATGAAAATTATAATTTCACCGTTCGAAAATGTTTTTTCATTTGACTTTTTATGGTTTTCAATGTTGTATTTTGATCATTAATATATATATATTTATACATAAATACATTTTAGAAAAATCTGATATTTTAAAACTACATTTCAATGAGAATATTTCAGACAGAGGAAAATTAAATATTAGCACAATATTTTATCTTACCGAGTGGAACATAATTTTGTATTTTTACATCTATACTATATTTTAAATAAAATAATTCTAAAAGATGTGTGATTTTACACATTCTTCGAAGTGAGATGATATTTTTGACGACAATTGAAAAGATGTGGACAATTATTTACAAATAAAAACAAAAAAAGTAGACAAATAAATTGGAAAACAAAAAAAAGGCATTACTATAAGCTACTCCCGACGTCCCAAAATAAACTTCTCGTGCGTTACGATGTTTGACTGAAGTTATTTTAAGATCATTTTATATTAAAAATGTTATAAAATTTAAAATTTATAATTACATTTTAAAAAATTACATTAAATGATCTACAAAACTAGAGGTGACATGACTATATTATTTTATCGAATGAGTAATGAAAATAGACCAACAAAATGAATAAAGTTTTATCTTGTAAATAGTGAACGAGAAATTTATTTATGGACGGAAGTTTAAAAAAAAGCTAAGGTACTTTATTTGAGATAGCAGATGTAGCTCATAAATTGGGCAATGAATAAAAAGGTCACAAGTGGGTTCAACCATTTCGAGGTCACCTTATTATACTATATTTTCGCTCATTTAAAAATTTTCAAAGAAAAAAAAAGTATGCCTTGAAAATGTGTAATTTTAATATTTTTTTTTATTTTTTTAAATTATATTAAGGTAAGATATGATATGTGAGATAAATGAGTCGTAATAAAAAAATATCAAATTACTAATCCATAACTTTTAAGACACATATTTTTTCACCTTTAATAATTATTTTTTTTGGGAGGGGGAAGGAGAGTAAATGACGAACATATGTAAAAAAAACCCATTCCTGATAGTGTAAGTCAGACATTTTTTTCTGACAGTGCACTACGAATTTGGCTACTCCGTTTCGACTCGAAAATTTTAAAAGAAACGGACTAGCCGAATCCGTTTTAGGTTTGACTTGCACGGTTTTTACACAAACAGGGAATTCACCCGGGGAAGGAGTACATCACTACATGCTTCAATAAGTTTCATCTCAACATGTATGACATTGTGCTTCTCAAAGTCTCACATTTAAGTTTACGTAGCTACATAATAAAGCCATGAAATTCCACGTCACTTTTTCCCCATTTAAAACTTTAACGTTTCCTTTTTCTTCACTCTTAAAATACTCCTAAAAGTCCGATAAAAAATACTCCTAAAACTTAAAGTATGAAACCATACATATTTATTCATTTTCTTGTTTTTTAATTTACACTAAAAACTACTCCGTATTACGTATGTGGTATGGAGATAGGTGGTGTACACTTGGAGTTATCATTTGGTATACTCCTAACAATTTTCTTAGCTTATTTAGACATATTTTGATTTATTATATATTTTTCAAATAAGTGTGTAGGCCATCGGCCCATCGCTTACCATTGTCACCACTAACCACCCACATTGCCTAGCACCCCCAACTATCATTAATTAAATTATGATCTTAATGATACATATAGTAGCTTAATGATATTATATTAATTAGTGGTTATTTATTAATATTCTATAATTAATCATGTTTAATGTTTAGTATGGACTTGAGCTCACTAGATCAATCAGGGTTTTCCTTTCTCTATATATTGTAATCTCGTATCATTATTATTATTATCAATAATCAATCAATAAAGAATTGTTATCACTTTTTCTCTTTTTAAAAATTTGAAGCTCAAAAACGCTTGAAATTTTCCATCCTTTTCTTCATCTTTTCATTGAGAGTTCGAAGACGCTCTAATTTTTTAAAACATATACTCCCTCCGTCCCTAAATAAACTTTCCCTCTCGTTATTTCTTTGTCCCCAAATAAAATTCTTTTTTCCCTTAAAAAACCTATTTTACCCCTTACTTTTTCATACCCTACCTATCACATCATATTTTTTTACTAATAATCTACATATCACATCTTACTTTTACACATCACATCAAGGGTATTTTTGGAAAGTCAACATAAAAATATCCCTCCCTTAAATCCTCAAAAAGTCAAAAAGAAAAGTTTATTTAGGGACGGAGGGAGTATCATTTATCATATTTCAAAATCTATATCGAATCATATCTCTAAAACTCACTAGACGATCCCAAATGTATTTGAAATACGAGTAGTTTGATCGATTTTGTACCATATGAACACTGATCGATCAAAATAGGGAAGTAGAGAAATTGTTTGTGAAAATTGGCTAAAACAATGGATCATTGGCCAAACCTTTTTTTAATGAACACATCATCGGTCAAACAACTTATTTAAACAAACATTATAATATTATATTGCCTTTAACGTGCGTAACAACAGATTATAAAGGCAAAATTAAAGAGTTGAACAAGATTGGTTGCTGATTAACTAACCACAATTTATTTATTTTGTATTAGAAAACAGTTGGGACACAAACAGGAGATTTAATTTGCATTTGTTCCACTGTCACCATCTTTTTTGACATTTGATTATAATATGCATTTTGACAATTGATTATATCTCCTACATGGGAAAATAGATTCACTTCATCTGTCCTAAATTAAATTATATGTTCACTATAGATATGAGAAGTTTTAATAATAATTTTCTTTGCTTATTTTTGTTACTTATATAATAAAATAATATAATTATGTATCTCTAAAATCATAAAACTTTTGATGTAATTTTTAAGTAGTTCGTAAATAAATTTGATCTTTTATTCCATACCAATTTTCAAAATAAAAATATATGAAAACAATTTGATCTAATATCATAAACAATAACGGACAAATTAAATTAAGACATAGAGACTTATCACTTTTAGATGTTTCAAAACAACTCTCATTTCCACTCGGTTTGGGTGTCCTTCACTTGTGCATTGCAAATGAGTTTCTATCTACTTCAAAGACTTTTTCAATTTTTAATACATGTTGAATTTAATTTTAAGAAATGTTATATTCTCATTCTGCAAAAAAAAAAAAAAAAAAAAAAGCTAATGAAAATCAAAAATTTCAATTCCATTTCATTCACTGAAGATAAAAACCCTCCCCCAAAAACACTAGTTTTTTAAGGCCGCGTTTGATAAATGGAATTTTAACTATGGAATTGGAATTGAAGACTTCAATTCCAATTCTGGTGTTTGGTAGCACAAAAATTATGTAGATTTAGAATAAATAGTGCAAAAAATGAATTGGAATGGGTGAATTCAATTCTTTGGAATTCAATTCTATGGAATTGATGAATTCCATGGAATTCAATTTCAATTTCATCAATTTCGTATGCCAAACGGACCTTCTTAGAAAAAAATAGGGAAAAATGGTAAAATACACACCTGAAAGAGAAATAACATTTGACATTTGTCAATACACATTAATCCCAGGGGTTCATTCGAACATCCGAAACAGAGAACATGAAGAGTTGGTAGTTGAAAACTGATATGGAAGCTGCACTGGGTGGAAATGTATTCAGGTAGACCGCGGTCGGCTTCATACGAAATGGTCAGTCCATTCTTCCCTTCAAGATTTTCTCTGTCACTTCAGTCGGCGTTCTGCAAAGAGAGAGAGATGTATGCATGGGGGAGGGGAAGGTGTCAAACTAACTAGATGCCGTACTGAAGAAAATTAGATTATAAACTGACGCAGTTTTGCATAGAGAGATAGAGAGAGAGTCTGGAAACTTACACGACATAAACATGTCCACCCCAACCACTCAAGCAGTCTCGGTCCACTGATGCTATGAGTGCTTGAGAGATTGTCTCGAATAATTCTTCCCGTTCCTAACAAAACATGACCGTAAATGCTATGAAACCGATATCCAATGCAAGGAAACTAGTCCATAGATATTCTTTAACATTATGCAAGGAAATGCTTTCAGATTTAGTTAGCTATGTTTGACTAAAACAAGAGAATTTAAGTTGTTCTGTGTCTGACTATCTTTTTGTATGAGATTCAATGACAGAATTACAGAAACTGTCTTCTTCAATGCATAAAAGAATGTCCATTTGATTGCATATTGTCATGTGAAATGACACAAAGTGGACAGAAACAAACCATATCAGGCTTGAACATGGCCTCACAGGCTCCATACAGTGATTCTGAAGCAGTCCCAGCAACAACAAAATCTTTGGCAAGCTCCCTGCATTGTATTCACATTACTTACAGTCTAAATATATCTTTAGTTGCAATTTTTACGGGTACAAGACCGAAGAACATGTTTACAATAAACACCAAAAAAATTGGAATTTTGATTGCTAAATAGGCGAATAAAAAGAATATCATAGGACCCCCCCCCCAGAAATGATAATAAAATCTCTTGCATGCATATAGGCACACTTAAAAACAGTAGAAACAGTAGTCTCACACTGGCAGGCCCATCAAATCATGTATCATTATTACTGTAAACTAATATGTGACTTGAAAAGTACGGAGTACAAATTAATTCTCTGCTCGCCACCCATAATTAGTTTACTTGTTCCCTTTCAGTCAATTCCTAATTTGTATCAAGTATACTATGAGATGTCACCCTTAGGCTCCTTTTTTATGAACAGCTTGAAGCTCCAACCCAACAAATTGTACCACACAAACAATTTTAGCATAGGTGTGTCAATGAAAAGAGAATTGAATTAAAAGCAAAAAGGTTACATAAAAGAGAGGAGAATTCTTTTGACATGTAATTCAATTAAAATCGTTATGATGCATAAAAAATTTATAGTGCTAAAGCTCAAGAGATAAAAGTGGAAGGTGATTTAGACAGTGCTAAGAACTCGGGAGATTAAAATGAAAGGAGATTCAGAACGTACTTTGCTCCAATTGAATCCATTGTGCAAATAAAAGGCTTGTCATCATCCCCTAATCCAGCAATTACAGGTTGGCAGAAGTATGGACCAAATCTAAATCAGAGAAAACAATTTAAATCTTATATCATCAATCATGATGGGCATGAACTCAATTTAACTATCCCAAAATAAATGACAAAACTAAGTAATATGTAGAATTCACCTTAAAAGTGCTAACAGATTAACATGAATGAAAGTAGTGAATTATGAAGCATAAATTTTCCAAAAATGGCTAAGCAATACTTCTGAAACATTCATCCATGGGACCATTTGTGAGAGCTATTGGTGAGTTTTCAAACCAACACTTGTACATTTTCAGCCAAAAAAAGGACAAACTTATTTTTATATTGCGCAGTCACTTACACTAAAACCATAGAATGCATTACCTTGAACTAGAAAATAGCTGAAACCCAGATAAAGATTTTACAGTATATATCATTCAGAAGCCTGTTAACTGAAACCAAGGAAAGCATTGGATCACTGTTCATGTTTCCCATAGTGGGGATTGCGGAAAGGTGTTTGATGATACCCCATCCGTCCCTAAATAAAACACATTTCGACTGTGCACGATGATTCAATATCGAACTGGAACACTATTTAGTTGAGGTGTTTATTTAGAGAAAAGAGAGAATACATTCTATATACAACATAATGCTTTTTTGAACAAAAATGAGAGATGATTTTGGGATGGGTGAAAAGAGAGGATGAGAAAATTAGTTGAGGGCAACCATACTACTCTTTAGTATTCTACTACTGGCACTTTTTAACAAAGTAAATCTTGTGCCAATAAGTATCTACACTAATAAACTAGCAGTTGCAAACTTGCAAGACCAGGTTCTCATAAGACTAACATAAACTAATAAAGCCCACACATTTTGAGCATACAAGTACCACAATATAATAGCAACACTGTTGGATACCTTTTCTCATATAGAATAGCAGATACAAGGCTGGAAAAAGTCTCAGGCTTCATATCTCTCTCTTCTCTGAGCTCATATAACTTATGCCGGAACACGAGCCGTTGATACCTGAATAGAAAGTTGCATATCATTTTCCTATATAATATCTTTTACGAAATTAAAATGATCATTAGCCCTGCATATTAGAAACACAATACATTTGAATTTCAGTGTTAATTTTAACAGTCCAACAGGGATCAATCTGCCTGTTGGAGGCTCTCCTCTATCTGTCATGTATTCTTATGTAGATAACCAATAGCTTTTACAAGTAAAATTTAAAAAGAAAAACTAATACATGGAGTACTAAGACTTTCAAACTTCCACTGCATTACAAAGTTTCCACCTTTGATTGATCCCAACCTGGGAATTAATAAATGATCAAGAACAAAAGCTAACGATTTTAACCTAATTAACCTCTAATTACTTACGAAAAAACATAAAATGCTGCGTAAAAATCAACCAGCAGAAACCACAAATGGAATTAGAAATTGGACGCACAAGGTTTGGGCATCCGTGGCCAGACCGGAGAGACCAATGAACAGCTTTCCGTGGATTCTGTAAATCCTCTGGAAGTCGGTGGCGATAGTCTGCAGCTGTACACCGAGGCGGCGGTCACTGGCGATGGCGAAGCAGTTCTTCCCCACCATAGCCACTAGGGCACTCCCGTTGTACTCGAAGATCTGCTCCGCAATTCACACGCAAAATTACACATTCGATCAATCATGCAGATACAATTGAAAGCCGATACACTTACCGACATGCAGGATCGGTGATGTAGATCGGTTGCAGAGCAGCTCTCTTTCTAATACAAATACAGTCTACGTCAAGCAAGACGAAGAAGATGAAGAAACGACAAATACTTGGAGGGCAATCTATGGTTAAAATATCATTTTATATCATTTTACATAGGGAGTATTTTATATAATTAATTTGAAAATAATTTCAGTTAAATATTATAAATCAATATGGAAAAATTTAAATTAGGATGAATGAATATAATTCTAAAAATTTATATATTGTACTAACATTAACTATTGTTTGTGAGCTGTTAAAACAAATTATTTTTAATCAGATCGATTAAAAAATTAAAAATAATATGATAAAGTAAAAATAATTTATTTTTTAAAAAGTGGGGGTAGGATCCAACACAAGCAGGGGCATAAGTAGGGTGACAGTTCTGTCGGTCTAGCGGTGGTGAGAAGGGATCTAAATGAGATAGTGTTAAGAAACCAACTTTA
Source organism: Cuscuta campestris (assembly GCA_900332095.2). Lineage (NCBI taxonomy): Eukaryota > Viridiplantae > Streptophyta > Magnoliopsida > Solanales > Convolvulaceae > Cuscuta > Cuscuta campestris. Next base: position 81,612 of record OOIL02003368.1, read on the forward strand.
TTAAAAATTAAAACTTGTAACTGTGACCTATGAATGATTTTTATATACCCTAACAGATGAAGTAATTTATCAAATACTTAGTGTGTAATAACATACATGAATTTTTTAGATCAATAAGATCTATTGACATTCCTCAATCTATTGAAATCAAGAAGCATTATACACTATATTTTCGATAACTGATGGCAGTGTTTTATGCCTCAAAAGAGCTATGAGTTACTTTTTGTTTAACAATATAGGAATTGTTAAATTATGTAAAATCAAAAGTATGTTCGAACCAAATAAAGAAATCAAAACCATAGCATTGTTTACACACCAAAACCTTGAAGAAAAGCTACACACTATTAAACTGCACGAGTTGCAATTAAATACTATGTATGTGCACGTCGAACAAAATTACATGTGGTTGTACGATAGAATTTGCCATTTTCGTACCAAACAACTTTTCTTGAAGGGACATTAATTAATTAATGCTTGATAATACATACGGAGTACTTTGTGCTGCCCGTATATCTCACCGGGGGCACTAAATGTAAAGCTCGAACAATATTTAAAAAAAACGAAAACTAATTGAAAGAGATTCAAAAATTAAGTAGCAAAAAACTAGCAGTTGTAGAAGTGTATACTCGTAAATAATAATTCTAATCATAAATAAATTGGACTATTTGAATGAAGACCTCTTTTCCTAGCCTATCCATTTTACATGATGACCCTTGTTAGCTTTCTGCTCCATATAACACTTTGGGTGCTGATCATACCACCTGCTCAAAACGCGCGCCTTTAACCCCTGTAAACAATGTAAGTTAAAGGCACACGTTTTATGGGAGAAAAGACAATAGCCAAACAGCGCCTTTAACTAAATTGTTGCAGAGGTTTGGCACTGTTAACAAAGGTTGCACTTCGGTTGAAGTCTCCGAGCAATAAAATTCTCACCGCCTCCAACCCATTTTGCAATGTATAATCAAGCTGAAAAGGGACACACAATCAACGGATGAGAGCCAGTTTCGTACATGAGTGCATTTTGGCTAGGAGTGTATGTTTATTCTTCGTTTGGTAAGATTTGGAATAAGCAAGTATGGGAATAAGTATGGGATAATGATGTTTGATCGTTTAGGATTGATTAGAATGCCGCCATTGTACATGCAGTATCAAAATACAGAGTAACGAATGATTAGGGTCAAGAGTTGGGGGGTATATTAGAGGTCTAAGCACATTCATTTCTGTTCCAGTTTATCCGGAACAAACAATACGAGTACAAAAGATTTGGTTGGATTGTTGATTTTGCAAATTCAAGGATGGGAAAGTCGTTTCCAACGAACCAAACAACAAAACTAACTTTTCTTAGGACTAGAGCAAGAATGAACTTTTACTCCCATTAACCAAATGAGCTAAGTTACACAAGGACATGGACAAGGTTGGCAATGCGGAAACATTAACTTTTTCAACTTTTATGAATGATTTGGGTGTCAAGACGTCCTTGGGGTACCCAAACGGCGATGTTTTGGGGACGAGAAGCTGCACTTATTTGAAAAATCCGTGCAACATAGATGAGCCTCAGTGTTAACCATTAAAATATATGGATTGATCAGCATGGTGAGCATAAAAAGGTGGGACCAAATGTCTCTAATGATAGAGACATTTATCACATACCTCAGCACGTTCTTCTCTATTAAATGGCCGAAGAACATAACTTGCAGGATCCATTCGCCTGGGAGGCCTTCCGATTCCTATACACCAAAAAGCACAAAGCTTAGGGGCAAAACATGTACTTTTGTTTTGTTAAATTGCTTGAACATAAATAAACAGAGAAATATCGAACAAAAACAGTGCCTAACAAGCCCTAAATAAAGCGTCGTCAATATAGTGCAAAAAAACAGATGAACTTCAAAATGGCAAAGCTATTTTGCAAGTACCTATTCTCAGACGAGGGAAGTCACGGCTACCTTTAAGGCGATCAATAACACTCTTCATCCTTAAAACAACAAAAACGGTGATGAAATTAAGAACTCACATTCACAACCGCAATTACCAAAACCAATAACAAAAGAATCATTCTTTTGAAATTTGTTTCTAGGAATTATGATGGCCATTGGTTGAGTAACATATTTTCAGATTTAAAAATTCCCCCAATTTCCATTTCAAAAAGTACAAGAACATAAGAGAGAGACAATGCCATGTCAGCAAATTCTGTGGTACTAAATGTCATGAATTTTGTTCATGAAGAACCAGCTGGAAGATATGTAGTAGTAGTAGTAGACAGTAGTATTGTGTAGTAGAGAGAGAGAGAGAGAGAGAGAGAGAGAGGTTGTAAAGTTGGAAACAAACAACAACCAAGTAAGGTCCCTCCAGACCTTACCCATTGAAGTGTGATTGAGGGAATGTGTGGCCTAAACTCCTTCCATTACAAAAGGCAGAAAATGAAAGGGAAGAATTCACCCAATCCCATTGAAATAAAGTCATAGAGTAATTAAAAAATATAAAGTCATAGAGTAATTAAAAAATAACATTGTAAATTTGAATATAAGAAAACATGTGAATGAGCACATATGTTTCCTCACTTTCCTGACTTACTAAGGAAAATAATTAAATGCTGGAAATTACCCATTGTGTCCTCCATGTCCACCTTTAGGCAATAACCTCAACTTTGCAAAAGGCAAATCCATGTCATCAAAAATCTGAATAGGTTGACCAAATTTAGTTATACATAAACTATTATCAAATAACTACTCAGGGGTGATGCATATTTTATCGAAATAACAATCAGGTCCTATATTTTAAAAAAGCAAGAGAAGTCCTTAAATTTTGTTGTAATGACTAGCTAGGAGGGGACATTCCATCTAATACTTCATTTATTGGCGTTAATAAACCTGTTTTTCCCATGTTGCCCTTAATGTTTTATGGTAATAACTTTTAGATCTCTCACTTTTTAGTTTCTTTGTTTCCTTTTTTTTTGTTTCTCTTTTTTCACTTTGTTTGTTTTTTCATAAAGGTCCTTTTCATGTTTCTTCAAGAAAATAGTTTCAAAAAATAAATGAAATAAGGACCTTATCGAAAAAAGAAAATTAGATCTACTTTTTTTTATTATTAATACTACGTACAAAGTTAAATCTATCGTACAAGCAATTTTAAATTTTTGATATAATTTTCTAGAAGAATTTTTTTTTAAAAATTCAAAAAAAGAGTAACAAAAAAAGAAAAAAAACAAAGAAACCAAAAAGTGAGAGACCTAAGAGTTATTACCATAAAATATTAAGGGTAAAGTAGGAAAAAATGCATTGTTAACGCCTATGAATGAAGTATTGGATGAAATATCCTCTCTCTCAGTCTTTAGAACAAAATGTAAGGGCCTTTTTTGTCTTATTAAAAATATGGGGACTTGAAAGTTATTTCGATAAAACTTGTGTCACCCATGAGTAATTTTCTGTAACTATTATACTTCCTCTGTCCCAAAATATAAAGTTCTTGATTGCTTTTTGGTAGAGTTGAAGAAAAGGTGAAATTGTGTAGTTAGGATTTTATGTAAATGAGAGAAAATAATGTAACCATTCAACGCTTTCCTTCAAAATGAGAACTTTATTTCGAAACATTCCAAAAAGGAAAGTGCACACTTTATTATAAGACAAAGGGAGTATTTCTTTAATCCCAAGTTACGGTAAATAATACTTTGTTTACCACAAGAACTTGCTTCAGTGGAATCTTGTAATATGAAACAATTGCTCCAACCTGTTCGCAATGACCCCCGAAAAATCTCTATTAGACCGTGAGAAAAGGGTATATGAAAGAAAAGATAAGCGGAGAGCATTAGACTTGGATTTCTATCCAAAAAGATTAACTTAATGGGAAGAATAGCTCAATCTTTCAAACGCTGCTTATACTTTTATATTAGACCAATTCAATGAGGTATAGCTTAACACTTACGGAGTAAAAGAGAAGAGTGAACTTACAGACTCACCGCTCAAATTCATAAAAGTCTGAGGCTTAGCGAGTATAACAGGAACCTCTCCGATGAAGCCTAAAAAAGACATAACAAAAGCACAAGCTTGTAAAAAAATGCACTAGAAGCTCAAACTACACTAACTATTTTGTTCTAAAACTTCTAAAATGTTATGAAATGATTATAAACAAAGCTGATTTAACAACTATGAAGGAATTCTCAAGGAAAAACAAAACAGTGAGTCTAGAAACAGATAGAAGCAAAAGCAACTATTACTTGATTTACTTCTATTCTATATTAAAAGTAAACAGAGAGTGAAAACAAAGACTCCCTCCATCTGTATTTAGTTGTCTTGTTTCTCATTCTTCTCTGTCTGGAAATAATTGTCAATGTCTCATACGGAGTAATCAATAAAAAAAGTCATGATTAAATGTCTAAAATATCCCAAGCATTAGCTAATCTGAATGATTTATTTGGCATTTTAAAATCATTTCTTAAGAAGTTGAGCTCTTAAAAAGTGAACTAATTCTAGATGGAGGTAGCATCTAGTATCTACCAAACATTTTTCACTTCTCAAAGATTTTCTTACACTCCCTAAAATGAAAACATAAACTTTATTGGAGGAACCTTTTCCAAACAGGGCTTTGAAGGAAACACTTCCCATTGATATCCCTTCTGCTTCAGCTATAGCATCAACCATCTCAAAGCCAACCTGGATCGATCAAAGAGAAGAAATTAGGGATCCAGCGCAATTACATGGTTTCTAGTTCGGAAAAGGGGAGAATCGTGTGTATCCAACATTGTGGCGGGTTCCGTTGAACCGTTTTCCGGGGTTTCCGAGGCCGACGATGATCCAAGGCTGCGGATTCGGCTTCTCCGGTTTGGGCCCTGCCGAGGTGGACATTGAAAGCCGGACTTGATGTGTGATGGTTCTGATCAGACCGCAGCTCGGCCTCGTTTTGGGGCCGGATGGAGAGAAGAGACGGCGGCGGCCGAGGAAGAGAAGGGCGGTTGACGTGGATGTAGCAGCAGCGGAACTCATTTTCCGGTTTGGGTGAAGCAGATCATCAGCGGGAAGAGACTATGGATTTATGGTTTTTCCGTATCATTTATGATTTATCAGTCTAAAATTTGAAGGAAAGAAAAGTAAATGAGAGGGTGAAGAGGCTGGAAATAGACTATGGATTTATGGTTTTTAAGTCTCACTCAAAAGTCAAAATAAACTTGGGATCCAATTGAAAGAGGGTTGGGGCGTGTTCGAATCGGGGTGGGGTGGAAGTTTATTGAGAGTTAGGGGGTAGAAACTGTCAATTTTATGAACGAGACACGGGAGCGCCTCGAATATCATGAGAACCGGCCTCTAATAATTTTCAAACTAAACAAAGAAATTTAGTGTGAAAAATACTGTATTGAATATCCTTAAAGAAAAGATAATATTTGGGTCATTTACGAAAAGATTAGGGATTTGATGTCTATAATGCTAGAAAATATTTATCAAGATTTTTATATAGAAAGTAAAATCAAGAGTATGAACGGGATATTATTCAAATTAAATATCAATCATTATTGTACATCATTTTAGGCTACCAGAAAGTACTATTTAGAAAATATAAAAAAGTTTTAGTACTATATTAAAAAATGACATACGGAGTACATTTTAGTGTTATTTAGAAGGGAAGGTTCAAATGACATTGAACCTTAATGTCATAGGATGACTCGGGGCCGCTCCGGTGCCCCGTTCGTAAAATTGACGGTTCCTACCCCCCCTAACCCCCCTGGTAAACCCCCCACCCCGGCCCCGACCCGAACACACCCCCCACCCCCTTCAATTGCACCCCACAAGTTGATTTTGACTTTGTAGTCAAATTTTGACTCCAAAGTCAAAATCAACTTGTGGGTGCAATTGAAAGGGGTGGGGGGGTGTGTTCGGATCAGGGCCGGGGTGGGGGGTTTACCGGGGGGTAGGAACCATCAATTTTACGAACGGGGCACCGGAGCGGCCCCGGGTCATCCTATGACATTAAAGTTTAATATCATTTAAACCTTGGTGTATTTAGAAATATAAAATGAAGCTAAATCAACGAAACCATTCCAATTTAACATTTATTGGAAATAAATGAGGTAACCTACCCAAAAAAACAAGACGCGACCCAAATTAGAGAGGGCAAATGGGACTTATACGGAGTTTCTGCCCAGAAGGGATAAAAAAATACGCCGTTGCCGGGGATCGAACCCGGGTCACCCGCGTGACAGGCGGGAATACTTACCACTATACTACAACGACCTGTTTGTTTTCAGCTGCTTATAAATTATATAAGTACCGTACGATACCCATGCACTCTTTGTTTATTCAGCACATTAACTTTATTTTTTATTTAGGAGATAAAATGATCTCACTGAATGGTGACGACGGATATTTTGTTGGGGAAAGCTTTCAAAAAATTATACTTCGGTACTTTATTTTTATTTTGTGAGATAAATAAATGATTATTTAAATACTATTCCGTAGTAAGAAAATTGACCAAGATTAAGATTTTTTGAAAAGAGTCTCTTTGCTTTAAAGTAAGGATAATGTCATATAAACATAAATCCTATTTTTGTGAGATTCTATTGCATTGTTGTTGCTGCTGAAAACACCAATAAGAGAAAAAACTAAATTAAGTGTAAATAATAGAAAATATATAAAAAAAATATCATATTTTTATTTCTAAATTAAAAGTTAAGATATATATACAATGTCAATCATGTATTATATAATATCAAAAAATATTACGAAATATTCATATACAGTACTATATTATCATAGTGTAAACTCTCATTTTAGAGATAAATACATTAAACTCTTGTTTTGATATTTTTGATGTATTTTACTCTTATTTAAAATAATTTCTTTACTAATAAAAAGATGTAGTGTATGTAATATTTAGTATTTTTTATTGAGTACAAAATAAATGAACATTTCAACACGTTTTATTAAGTACTTTTGCTCTATTTACCAAACACTCACTATTCAAAAAAAATGTATCTATACAAAAGATTGATGGATCACCCATCCCCGTCGCCATGCAGGACCGAGACTAGCGAAACAATGGCCCTCTCCCATGTGACTGTGATGGTCGAGATTCGTCTTTTTCTTCTTTTCTTATTCTTTCTTCTTCTTGTTGTTCTTCTCTTTTTCGTTTGCTATTTAGTTTTAATTTAACATTTTAGTTTTTTTGTTTTTAATTTTTTACTTTTTTTAAATTTAAAGTTATTTTGACTTTGGCTGATTAAAATTTAATAAAAAAAAGAAAGAAAACATAAAGGAATGAAATGCTAGTGAAATTATGTACTTTAAATTATTTTATTGTAAAATTTTAAATTTAATCCATTTATAACAACAATAATCTAGTTGGATCCCATAAGAGGGTGTACATAGACCTTGCTCTTCCTATTCAAGAGGGAAGGAGTTGTTTTCAAAAGAACTCCAACTCGAACAACATAGATAAAACAAGATCACAGAGAACATATAGCAGAGGTGGCAAAAAGCACACATAGGCCAAGAACAAACTAATAAAACAAAACATAAACACGACAAACACAAAATACCAAGCAAACAAAGCACACAATAAGTGGACAAAAAATACCAAACATGCAAAGCACTCCTAATTCTAGTTCTTTAGACACTTCTATCTAAAGTCATATCTTCAGTAAGGACAAAATTTTAGATCATGACTAATCATTTCCTTCCAATTCTTCCTATGTCTACTTCTTCCCCTAATCTCAATGGTCAATGATTTTTTTTATATGTACTTCTAAATTTAAGTAAAATATCTATTTTATGTTTTAAGTAAAAAAACATAAAATATTTTTCTTGTATAAGTAAAAAATGCCTATATGGATATACAAATATAATACACAAAATGCGATGCACCTAAAAGAATATGCAGTTCGTATTCTATTTTCTTGATTCATATGTAGAGTCAATAGAGTATGTGTACATCTCATCTTTTGCAGACACCACTTCACTTGTGAGAATATACCGAGCTTGTTGTACGGAGTATTATTTACAATCATATATTGAATAAAATCTCTAATGAACAATTATTTTTAGTATTTTCATTTCATAAACTAATGCTACATGATTTCTCAAATAATTAACAGTAAAAGTTAGTAAACTTTGACTGAAAAAGTCAAAGCGAGAACTTAATCAGGGCAGAGAGAGTATGATATGCCAGTCCATAATCATACCCTGTGGAGTATAAACTCATAAAATATTCAACATTTACAGTGAAGGTCAAATGCCAGAAAATACATGTTTCATATTTGCACTGTGTGAACTTGTTAAGGTTGCTCTCACAGTAGGAAGGAACAAAAGGCACTATTCTGGATGAGGAAGATCCATAATCTTATCTTCAGAAACATTGCTGCAATCAAAAAAAGTAAAATAAAATAAAATTGAATCACCCTTCGATCGGTAGGAATGAGTGGAAGAAATCAGAAAAAAAATGATTTAGTCAGAGATTAATACTTGTTTTCAAATAATAAGAATGTTACCTGAGATTGCTCAATGCAGACATCCTGTAAAGGCAGGTGAATACTAAAATATGCAATCCAATGGTGTAGAAGAACGCAAAACTTCGGGCGTATCTGCAAAGATCGGATTTTTCTTCATTCCACTAATCACTATGTGAATAAGGGTAACGATTTGAAGGTGGTTTGTAAGACACCATAACTTTATTTCTGTGTGAAAAAAAATTACTTCATTCGTCCCAAAATCAAGTTTCGTTTGCTTTTTCATACGCTTCAAAGAGAAAAAAAATAGTGGGGTTGAGATTTATGGAAAGGAGAGAGAAGTTTGTTCCTTAAAAGGAGCGGGAACTATATTTTGGGACGTCCCAAGAAAGAGCTTACTTTTAGGACAGGAGTACCAGATTTGGCTTGTTTGAAATTCGCTTTTGAAATATTACAAGAAAAGTGGATTTGTTTGATCAAATAGAACTCTGTTTTTTTAACAAAAAAAAAAAGAATTGAAGCAAAACATTCTATGGACGTCTGGAGTAGGATTTCTTCAAAAAAGAAGAACTATAGACTTATAGTGCAAGAAGACTTTGGTAGCCTAATTACACTTTTCTCTATGAGTACCGTGTAGAGGGGTTTTATCGATCATTATCCCTTCTTAAATTATTTATACATGCTACCCCGCCCCTACCCAATGCCACATGAAAGAGCAATTTACCTCTGAGATCATCAAAGTAAAGAATCAGGGAAATCCTTAATTACGTTACCGCTACCAATGAACCATTATGCAACAATATGGAAGCTTACTTGTTACCCAGAAGGAAACGTCCACTACTAAGAGTAATTTTATCTCTCAAGCCCAACTCCTTGTATCTTTGATCTCTTTCCTGTTCGAGAAAAAAAAAGATTAAGTTGTTTTATTCTACAAGGGGAATGCAGGAACTTCAAATAAATTCAAAAGGGTAATGAATGGGAACAACAACACTAACCCCTAGTGTGATTGGAGAATTTTGGAAGGGAGGGGAGGAGTGATATTTACAGTATTTTATTAATAATTAATTCATGCATCAGTTCATTGGAAGAGAAGTAAAGTTAGACATTATAAAGAAATACATTGTTTAGTTAAGGAGATATTATAAAATTAGTTGAGCCAGTTTTGCCCACCTCTCCCATCCAAAATCTGCAAACCAAACAAGGCCTTAAAGTCTAAAACCTGAGGGGGAAAGTTTAAAAAAAGAAACAAGTAAAATGACATGGGAATAAAAAGAAGACAAACAAACCTTCCTTGAGAATGCAACAAATGGATTTATGTCATCCTCATACATCTTTTTGTACTTGGATTCCACATCAGAGCTGAAACCACTTTCTAAATCTTCAGCATGCTGAAAATAACAAGGTGACATTTGAGTAGAGATCTTTAAAGGCAACTATGGAAATACCAAATGAATTTGATAAGGTTCTACCTTCTTTGCTCCTCTTGAAATAATTCTCTCCGAGTTGTAATCCTGGACAAATCGTATCTTTTCATAAAGTTTAACATTGTCTGCTTTAGATTTTTCAAGTTCTGTCGTCAAAATCCCTATCTGCTCCTTCAGCTGCCTTATTTCCTATCGAATCATTAATAGGAGAAAATGGAAATGTAATTGCATGTTGCAGAGGAACTGAGGAAGAGGAAGGTATCACATAAATGGTTGATCAATTTAAAAAAAAAGCAGAAAATGCTGATAGATAAAGGTAAAAACCTCTTCAGTCTCCCGTAATCGTGTCCTGAAGCGATCTCGTTGGCTGCAAATCACCTTAAGCATTGAGCTTTGATCTTGATCTGACTGAGCACGTTTTTGTTCTTCAGTCTATGTAGTGAAAGAAATCTCAATCAGCAATCAATATCAAGGTTTGCGATATACATCAAAAACTCAACATACTTAAAAGTAGAAAAATATGTGAATAACAACATAAAGAGTGGGTGTGAAATGCCTGAGCAAACAGAAGCATGCTTACCTCAGATTGCTCAGTTCCTCCAGACTCTGACAGATCCCACTCTTCAAAGATTTTACTCTTTTTTTCTTTCGAACTATAACCCTGAGAGAGAAAATAGATCAAGACCACCTTTGCAAAGTCAGCTAATTATTCATGTAGTATCAAACACCGGTCTAACTCAGACAGGTTTAAATAAGAATGGCCCCATTTCTGCAACATGATTGCATCTCTTAGACCCTTGAGAAGAAAAATGCAAATTAAACAATGTAACCATCAATTGAGTTGAGCTCAGAGTTGCATAGGAATTACACAGACCTTTAGTATATCATCCTCTAGCTTCTGGATTAGTTGTTGTTGTTCGTTGACCTTAGCATTTAGATCAGTAATTTTAGCTTGATCCGATTCCAGCAACGAAGTCTTTTCTGAGAGCTTGACCTAAAAGTTGAAGAATATTTTTAAAGCCATCAACAATCACAGCTTTCTGGATATTACCCGTAGTATGTTACATTTTCAACATGCATGTCATTGAAAATTAAGTTAATCAACAAGATATAAGTTCATCAAAGATCTAAATAAGCATGACATATTGCCATATTGCTTGTTGCATGTAAATTTATGTCTGCATGGCAGCAGCACTATCTCATGATGTTTACCATGCAGGTATAGATAACTTATGATGATGGCTGTTTAGATTTTTCATCTCGTTATCCTTTGTATGAACCTTGAGATTGGAAAGGCAACTAGCATAACACATTGTTGGTATGTATTTTTGCATGAATAAAAAGTGTGAGCTTATAATAGATTGGCACTATCAATTTAAGAATAATGATAAGGGTTGGGAGGTTGGGAGAGGATGGATGTGAATTTTGCACCATATCCCTACACAGTAAACGTAAACAATAACTTAATAAGGACATGACGGTGAATTGGTACACAGAACCTAAACCATTTCCCAACCAAACACTTGCCCCTGCCCCAACTGGCTGGATTGCCCTGAACATCTTCCTATACCACATGTTGTTTGGGGAATTTACCTAAATAGTACTAAAACATAGTGAGTTTCCCAATGTAGTACCATATGTTTTTATTTCCCAATGTAGTACCGCTGGGCATTATCCACTGGTCATTGTTCAAGTAAATGTCCTCCGTCACTGGACATTGTTTAAACTAAATGTCCACCATCACTGGACATTGTTCCCGCCACTAGGCATTATTTAAGTACTATTTAGAGAATAAAAAAGTTCAAGTACTACATTAGGAAATAACATATGTTTTAGTACTATTTAGTGCAAATTTCACATGTTGTTTACCATAAAAAGAACTAAAATGCATTAAATGTAAAACTTAAATAATCATAGATTGGGATATCTGTAATGTTCCTTAATAAGTGTACATTTTTCTAAAATATCAATGATTTTTCACGGATAGAGTATTACTAGCAGGGGGTTGGAATGCACCTTTAACTGTGTCAACTCATGCTCCATTTTTCGGTTCTTGTCAAGAAGTAATGACTCAAGTTTACTCATCTCTTCTCCACTTGTAGCAGCTTCCCAATCTTCGGCCTCAATTGAGTTGTAGCCAACTGCCTATATATAAAACTTCCAACAATCAACGACTTACACAAGTATATCCAACAAATGGGGTCTGATGGTGGCCTTACCCCTACTTATAGAAAGTAGAGAGGATGTGTCTGAAAGACCCCCAGCTCACAACAACAATACGAGAGAGTGGAACGCAGAAACAAAACTAAATGTTATACTCTATTACTCTGTATCACACTAGAATAGTCCAGAAAAAAATGCTAGGATAAACAAAACACATAAATGAGAGAGTGGAATGGAGAATGATGCAACAACAATAACCCAGCCATATATCACATGTAACTTGTGGTCCGCTACATGAACCAAAAGGGGAATCACATTCGGTCATTCAGATAAATGCTCACTCGTCATTTCTTCATACCCATTAGTATAATCTTGTCCAAATAGAACAAATTGCTTCTAATAACTTCTTCCCACATCTTTTTGGGTCTCCCCTCCCTCTTATGCACAACCCATTTGTCCATTCCTCAAGTCTTCTGACCGGTATGTCATTAAGCCCAAGATTATAAAACAAAAGAAAAGCCACAAAGCAAAACCCCACTACTACTAGGTATCCCCTAGAACCCTAATTACCCAGAGCAAAAGGATGCCTGGCAACTCACTACCCTACAACTATCAGATTAGTGCATACAACATTGATGCAACATATCCAATCAATTCCAAAAGACAAGTAAACAAAGACGTGAAATAAGAGTGGATAGCATTTCACTATTTTATTACAGTCAATAGTGAACAAAATCCCTAACCTGTAAAATTTTTACTTTCTTTCTCAAGTCATCCACTAGCTTAAGTGTTGGTCTTGTTTGGAGTTCCTTCTTTGTTTCTTCTAGAGAGACATCCTGTAGGTTAATAAGTAAGCAAAACATATTATGGAAAAGAAAACACATAATCTGAAATGCAAAAACAAATCCAAAAAGATGGAACATCTCTTATAGAGAAATAGAGAGCAAACAAACATGTATGTTAACATCAAGTCCTAACCCCTAATACTAGAACTGACAAGATAAACAAGCATAGCAGTCAAGCTTTAAAATATGTAGAGCAAAGAACATAAATACCAATGAAACTTATTAGTTTTAACTAAAAAGTTCAACAGCATAAATACCAATGAAATGGACACATATAATGCTATAAACCCAACCGTACAAGCCTATAGATCTTAACCTATTTTCTTTCATAAACAATCTGAGCAGATATATTGTGATACTCCCTCAGTCCCTAAATACACAAAAGATACCAAACTTAACTCAAGCTATATGTATAAAAAAATTGTCTATTTCTTCCCAACTTTGCCACAATCTAGAGAATAAAAGATATAGGACAAATTGTGAAAAAATAAATGGGCTAAATATATAAGACACGTGGCTATATTGAGAAAATTGTAGTTTTAATGGTGCTTAAATTAGGAAAAAGTGGACAATAAGGAAACTGGAAAAACTAAAGCAGCATGGGGGAGGGAGTACTGAATATGAGCAATGAGCCTTAGTGCAAATGTGCAATGCTGGTGTCACTTCATTTGTGAATTGAATTACCTATTTAATAGCAGACCAATTTGGAGCTTAGACAAGCTTGAACATTTGTATTAAAATTCATTATAATACGTAATTAATTTATTAATTTTTTGCATTAGATACTTCGACCCTTCGAGTTGGCAATTTTTCTAGAAGATGAAGTAAATAGTTGCTACATGTGTAAGCCCATCTAGATCCGCTGAATATTTATACCGGCCCAACCTAAATACTTAATGAACATACCGGTCTAGCCCATTAAATATTTTATTATATAAGCCCGACTTGGCCCAGCACATGGTCACTAAATCTGGGCTAGTGTGTCCCAACCTTGCCTGTTGCCAATCCCTACTCCCAACCCTGCAAAGTAACCAGTTGAGACTAACAGAAAATGAAGACCTTTTCGTGAAGGAGGGCATGCAGCTTCTTCATCTCATTCAAGTGTTGTTCTCGCTCATTTGATAAGGTATTCTCCAAATTATGAAGTTCCGCATTTAATTCAGAGATTAACTTGTCTTTGGCACTCATGGAGTTTTCAAGGATGCTATTTGCATCCAAACTTTCGCTGAAATCACAGCAAGGAGAAGTTAGATTTTAGAATGAAAACTTTTCTGCCCAGCATATGCATCCACAAAATCCATCAGAACCTTAATCCCAGCTAGGCAACTACAGTGAAGTCCGTGGTATGAAATGTATAGTGTCAATTGTATAAAAGTAGTCCACAGTCTTCACACATATATTCATGCAAACAGGCTTAGTAGTATGCCACATGCCCTTCCGGTCACATTGAAAATCAACTTAGATGGCATTGAAGTGTGACTGGAAATAACAAACATGCCCAATGCAATAATACTTATGCTGATCTTACATTTTTGGAGAACATTCAAGCTAAGTGGCAAATTTTACATGCATTAAACTCATTTTTGAAATGAACACGTGATATTCTTTCCTTGTTTGCTCTATTCAGCTAAAGAATGAAATTTTGAATTTAGAATTAGTCACAGGCTCAAGTTCTCAAGTCATTAAAATCCACTACATACTAATCTAATCAAACAAACAGTTACCAAATGGAAACAAATATATGACATTTGGTTTCACGTATTAAGAAATTCTCTGAAATTCCATCATCCCTTGTCAAAAGCAAGAATTCATTTCACTTTCGATCATCTTATGATCTGCCTGGAGTTGTTCCAGCCCACACTTCAAAATATGTTTTTTCTTTAGACCATGAGAGAACAATACAAACATAATCTGAACTTGTATCATTAATTCTCTCACAACCAAGCCATTTATTTAAGATATATTTCAGGCAATACAGCTAATACTTAACATGTGAACCTAGCTTCGGATGAGCCTAAAGTTCAATATGTAAGCATTTTCATTCTGCTTCTTTACACAAACCTACTTCTAAGTTCAATCCTTCTTGGGACCTCAAGTAATGGTGGAGGGGAAAGTGTCATTTAACACCATTGGGAGCAATATAACAATGACAGAGAATATTGTTAGCAAATCACCCCATCCACCCCACCGCCACTAAATACATAAGTAACAAAAAATATATTAAAAAAAGGATTTGACACAGTCAATTATAATACAACCCTAACTCAAAGTTGGCAATATCAAACTCCAAAGCTACTCTGAACCAAGTGATAGAACTGCAACAAAATGGTGACAAGAAATTCACCTTTTCCTTTCATCATTGTCTTCATTAGCTGATTGTAACTGGGAACGCAACAATCCCTACATGATATGCAAAGGATTTTAAAAAAAAACTACAGCATTCTAATAATCTAATGAAAATAACTAAATTAGAGTAAAAGATGCTTTAAAAACTAGCAAGAGTGTTTTAACTAAAAAAATCATTAATCATATCTAATTCAAATGCAGAAAAAGCAGGTACAGGAGGAGAAAGATTGACATTTCTGTGAGAATTTAGAAGAAAAAAACTTCTCGCCCACAAACAGGCACAAAAAGAAGGTTATCAAGTCTAATATTCAAATGTAGCTGCAACTCATTGAATTTCACGACAAATGCATGTAAAATTTATTAATACGGAGTAATTTCCAATGAATATGCACACTATAAGGTGTAGGATATAAATATAGACTGGAAATAACGTTTCATGTTTTTGCTGGTTATTAAGTAAAATAAGTTTGCTGTATTAGAAAAAATGTATTATTATTCATACATGATACATCAGTTTAAAGTTCAAACTGAAGCGAAGTTTCTTGTTGCTTCAATTTTCGTCCTGTTTCATCAGTTTGGAGTTATGGTAACTTATGGGTTGAATACACTATAGCACACAAAACAACATCTCATTTTAAAGGAAACCTCGCATATAAATGAGGATCACAACACAGATAGGGACAAGAACATTGATTAGAAACTAGTTCATTCATCCAAAATGACATGCATTTTGAACGTACCTTTTCTCTCTCAAGACTCATCAGGCGAGCTTGAGCCCGTTCAACTTCATCCATCAAGAGATTGAATTCTGATTGCTTTGCTGCTCTCTCTTCCTCTATAGTTAAAAAATTAAATAAACAAAAAGGAAAAAAATGAACACAGTCAATCATAAGGTGCATGTAAAAAAACTTCATGTGAAAGAATGTGACCTACATATATCTTATTTGGCTTACATCAATTTATAGATGAGATGGATTTCTTTGAGTTCAACAAATAATTAAACTGCATGGAGAAAATATTGGGCAGTATGACCATAATTATTGAGTGCAAACACATGTTGGAAAGGGTGATTACATGACAGCTTGAAGATTTTGTTTTTCATGAAGGTGTTATGGTGGATAAGTTTTTGGGTCGACTATTTAGAGCCATAGTGGATTGGCAACTTAGTGAAACTTCATGAAACCACTATGAAGGTGATGGTGACAATATTTAACAACTTTATGTATAGAGCATGATCTAGTTTCAATATCAATGGACCTGACTGAGCACGAACTTCAAACAACTGGCTCTGTGCAAGTTCATGCAATTTTTGCATGGTGGAAACACTATCTTGAGCCTGCCGTAGTTGATCCTGCAATACTTGCTCCCTGCATCAAGTCATCAACAGAAGAGAAACAAATCATGAGGTGCATAGAAAGCAATGAAAAATCTTATTCAAGCTAGATTACTACATTTGAGAAGCCTAGAAGTTCAATGATGGTTTTCTCTTACACCCTTATATTCCTAAAGGATAAAATACCTCTCCTTCAGAACCTCCAAGGTTTTCTGGTTTTCTTCTGCCAAACTGCGTTGTTTAATCTCCACAATTTCCTTCACTTTTTCTTCCATCTGAATAGAAAGAAATCCATGCTTTAGAGGCCAACTTTTTCCATTCATGGAATTCTTTCTGCAATAAATACTACTGAAATGCAAATGTCATAGAAAGAGACCATAAAATCTCCAGCAAGCAGGGAAGATCTATCACTAAGAAGTAAGAAGATTAATGTCAATAGACTCGGTACATAAGTCTAGCAGTTGTTCAAAATCAATTACTTCATATGCAAACTTTTGCTGAATCTAGGTGAACTGCAAATTGAACAAAATAAATTTGACCCAATTGCTGCTGCGGTAAAGAAGGTGACAATCTACGATTGAAAACTACTAGCCTGTTGTTCTAATTGGCGGCAACGATCTTCAAGCCTCCTTATTGTTGCTTGTTGGTTCTTTAGGTGAGTTGCCTCCATACGATACTCTTCAAGCTCTACCTTCATTTTGCGATTCTCAGACTCCAATTCAGATAATTTTGAATCTTTTTCCTGCATATAGGCAACACATATATAACAGGAAAAAAAGAGAAAAATTGAGAGAATTTATACAGTGTGTATCCAAACTTTTACTTACAGAAATTGAAGCAATAACTGGAAAAGGGTCTGGTGCCTCGTATAGTTTTTGGTAAATGTTAAGAAAAGCATTTTCCCCAAATTTTGCTCTTTTGGTAAGCTTATCAACCTCTTCTTGGTAACCCTTAAGTAAAGAGTTGAATAAGCTCAATTTCTCTTCATTTGGTGCTTTTTTGAAATCTAGCAATAGGCGAAAATGAGAAGTTTAGTGTAAACTATAAAGTTAAAAATCATCCATATATTTAGAGAATCAAATCAAAACATTGTAAGCAGGATTTAAATTGTACAAATCCCTATGCAGCATTAAAAAAAATAGAATAGCTTGAAAAGTACCTCGTGTGCTCTCTGCAAGCTTTCGACGGTTTTTCTGACTATTCTCCTGGTTTTCAGCAATTCTAAGACCTTGTTCGTCTAGTATACTCTTTTCTTTCTCCAAATCAAAGTCTGAAAACAAACATGAATTGGAACTAACTCATCTCTCACCTTATTCATAAATTTTAAAGAAGAAGATGATGCACTTTTGGATTTTGACATTATTATCAACCACTCCACATAATATGAAGTACTCCGTATATTACAAGTCATTAATTCTATCTTGATCCCTGCCAAATGGATCTCAAAAAAAAGGAAGGAAATGTAACATAGATCTTGATCCCTGCTTTTTGGGCATTGTCATTTCGAGTAGTTCCCCAGCATTGCCACGCTGCATGAACTTGAACTTCACAACATTCTGCACACATGGTATGATCCGCATACACAGAGCACCTTATGTATATAATACTATGACTAGGAAACACGCATGTACCCAAGTAAAACCCAGAATACAATTTTTCTTCTTTTATCATTTAAGTAAGTATGCTACAAAGTGAATTTACTACATATTCACACACAATTTACAGACAAAATGAGAAGATCACGCGGATGTCGAACAAAAAAAGAGAAAATGACAAATAAGGAGCATAAATCGATAGCAGAAGTTGAAGAGATCATCAGTACCCTTCCAGAAGCTAGCGACAGCGGCGGCCGGAGTAGCAGACGGCGGTTTCGTGGAGCTGGACTTCTCCCGCTCTGATCCTCCCCCGCCCTGCGAAGCCTCCATTCCTGAATTGCCTCTTTAATTGCGTTGAAGGAATATGAAGAATTATGTTGATTGCTGGTTGTGATGGAGTATCAGGAATTCAGAGGATATGAAATTTTTGCAGTAAATTACGGAGTAGCTTTTTTGTGTTTCGCCATAGATGATAGATCTCTTCCTCGTTGTTCCGGAATGAAAAAGGACTGTTTGGCATTTAGCTTTTTTTTTAGAATTAAAACAAAAGTTGAGATATGTTGTTGTTCTAGTCTTGATAATTTTTGCTTATTTGTGTTTTTTTGTTCGTTATTTCATCATATTCTTGTCATAGTTTGTTTTATAAAATTTTAATGTAATTTTAAAATACAAAATTTTTATTTTTATGCTAATTTATAGATAAAATACTATTAAAAAGAGAATTTTATATGTTGTTTGAAGTAAGACGATTATCTAGATAGTCAATAGTTGTAATAAGTAGTATCACGTTATATTTGTAATAAGTAGTGTCATGTTGTTATAAGAACATCCATATAAGTAGAATTTTTTTTTAACTTTTTCGCAATGTAAAAGGTTTGTTTAACTTACTCATGAGTGCTTGTTGATAAGCAAATGTAATGTCTAACTCATGGTTAATAAGTCACATGTATTAATAGCACTAAGAATATATGTTATGGGACGTAAGAAGGAACACTCGATCACCTTCCTTTATGCCCCCTCCACTATAACAACTCTTTAACCCACGTCATGGCACTCTAATAGCATGTTCATTGATATGGTGTTGCTGCTATCTTTTTATTTTTACTTAAAACAATTTAAAAATAATATTCCATCCATTTTTTTTTGTTCCAACCCTATTCCAAGCCCCGATAATAACACATAGACCTAATGAATATTTTAGTGGACTTCTTAATTTCTTGGATCATGCATTTATTTATACAAAAAAAGTCATTTTACTCATTTTATAAATGAAACTATTCTTTTGTGCTCTGTGCTCTATGTTTTGATTGAGTTGGGAGTCTCTTCGAAACATGCACTCTACTTTGGAGTAGAGATATGCATACATATGCCCTTCAGACCGTATTTTTGTGGAACTATACTCGGTTATTGTTGTTTGTTATATGAATGAAATGATTGATAACTTAGAATTTGCTCATATCTAGCTACTAGTGGTGTATCAAGACTCTATAGACCTTGATGGTATGGAGCTATTTAAGGGCTGGTCGAAATAGTGCAAAAATCATTATGAGAAACATGTTTAAATGTGAGGAAGATATTAGTAGCATCTATGATTTCGGTCGCCGCTTGTGACTGTCGAAGTCTGATGTGCAACCTCGTTAGGGATTGAGGAGGTGGAATTTCATGAGCAAAGGAGGAATTGAGCGGATGGGAAGCATTGGTAGGGGCAATTTTGGCATAAAAAGAATAAAACATAATCCCTTTGTCTCAAAATAGATTACAATTTTTTTCTCAACGCTCGAAAATTTTTGCTTATTTGTATATTTTTAGTTATTAATTGACAAAAAAAATCATTTCTTATTTTATAAGACTTTTGACGTAGCATTTTAATATGTGCATTTTATTTTTTTATTAATATCCGAGTACCATTTTATACATAAAATAATTTTAAAAAACTAGAAATTTTACCTCGTAACTCCCATAATTTAAAAAGGAGTCTCACACTCTTGCATGCGTCCTTTTTATTAATTTAACTCATACTCCCTCAATTCTCGAATTTTATTATGTGATATTCTAATCACTTTTGTTTATTTGCTTGTTTTCATTGATCACAATAAACAAAATAATATAATGTATACTTTTTACATCTATTTCAATTTATAAAAAAAAATTCACTTAAAAGATACGTAGTATGAGATTAGGCATTTCTATTCATTCTGATTTTTGCTTAATCTACTCTATTTATGCTCCTTTCTTTCCAAATTAAGTTGTCTATTTACTATTCACAATATCAAGTTTCATTCACTTTTTTCTCTATTTACGTAACTAATATGATAAAATAGTATAATCATGTAAATATTAATTTTATAGATCTTTTGATGTATTTTTTAATATTAATTTTAATTATTCAATTTTACATCATTTTTCATATGAAATGATTTGAATGAGATTTTAGAATTTATTCGAAGTGAAAGGATAACTTTGGTACAAAAATCACAAAATATACATAGTGGAGTACTTCTTTTGTTATAATGTATTTATCCAGTTTGAATTTTTCAAGTCAAACTAGATAAATAAAAACAATAACGCATTTTAACATAAAAATGAATACATTAAATTTATCTTATTGAGAATTTTTAAAAATTTTATTTCATTAAACTAATATCAATACAAATTAAGAATAATCAAAATTTTAAATTTATCATGTTTGATTCAAAAAAATCAGATTGAATAAAAGGTAATGCTCAATAAATATACTCCCTCTGTCCCATAAAGTGTTATCCATTTTGGCTAAAATTGAAATTAAGGGAGGGATAATTTTGTGTTGACTTTCCAAAAATATCCTTGATGTGATGGGTAAAAGTAGGATGTGATGTGTAGATTATTAGGAAAAAGGTATGATGTGATTGGTAGGGTTTGAAAAAGTAAGGGGTAAAAGTGGTTTTTTAATAGAAATGGGTAGAAGATTGTGGGACGCAATTTTTTTGAAAAATGTAAATCTTTTTGGGACGGAGGGAGTATTTTTTATTAAACAAGCGCATGGGCCGAAAAACTTTTGGCGCCTTGGCGGTATTCCGAGCAAACCCTAATGTTCAATTCTTATTAACCCCATCAGGCGCAGTGGCTGCGATTGCTGCAGCGGCACGGCCAATCTCCATTTACAATGGGTAAGTCTCCTCATCAGAAAGCTGCATTCATCTCTGAGTCGAAGGTTCATGATTGATTGCATTACCGATGAATTCGTTTTTGTTTCTTCTCAATTGTAAATTTTTTCAGGCGCGTACTCCTATATGTCGGAGCTATACAGGAAGAAGCAATCCGATGTGATGAGATTCCTGCTCCGATTGAGGTGCTGGGAGTATCGTCAGCTTCCCTCACTAGCTCGCATCACGCGGCCCACTCGTCCTGACAAGGCTCGCCGCCTCGGCTACAAAGCCAAGCAGGTACATTGCGTCGGATTGTTCATTGGTTTGAGTGTTCGTTTGTATATGTAGCATTGTTGTTTATGTTATGCATTAGTGACTAGATATTTTTGAGGTTTTGTGCTGCATAACCATTGGAACTAAACTGGAAGTTTCACCTTTGGAACTGGGTAGGTTTCCTACTGGTTTTGATTGTTCAATTTGATGGACTGGGAGCTTCTTACAAACTACTATGTACTATTTCATGTCATTGAGTTGTGCCATTTGATGCTAGTGTGATTTCTCCAACATGTTTTATCTCAACAAATGTAGTGTGTTATTGAACGAATATAGGCTACACGAATGCCACCAGTTTTTTTTGGTATACAGATATGGGCAATAAGGCTTGCAATTTTTTTTTATAAAAAGTACCCGTTGGTGTGTGTATGTAATTAACTTGTATGACTTGGGGTTTATATTATGGAGTCTGTAAATAACAGTTGCATTGGGTTTCAGTTTTACACAAAAGAGATGAATTGGGCTTGAGTTAACAACCTGTAGGGACGAAATTGCATTTCATTCCGGTCTCATAGAGGAGACTCTAAAATCTGGTGATGCTAGACTTTGTTTGGTGATTGCTTTTTTTAAATGTCTTCCTTTGACTTGCTTTTGTCAGATTTGTAATGTGATCAAATAGTACATATGTATCATCTACCTAGATGTGTTCTTAAAATGCTGTTATGATTTTCCGCTCAGCTATCTCTAAACAAGCTCTCAATGACCATAGCACAAAGACCTTAAGGAATACAGAGCATTTTTTATTTTGACCCCATTGAAATATTCTTGGTTTTCAGTTGCCGACAACCATGATATTCTTTGTAGGGATACGTCATTTATAGAGTGCGTGTTAGACGTGGAGGCCGAAAGAGACCAGTACCAAAGGGTATTGTTTATGGGAAACCCACAAACCAGGGTGTGACTCAATTGAAGTTTCAGAGGAGTAAGCGTTCAGTTGCCGAAGAGCGTGCTGGAAGAAAGCTTGGTGGTCTCAGGGTTCTGAACTCCTACTGGATCAATGAGGTTTGTTCCTACTGGATCATTTGACAGTGTTTGTTTCTCCAAAAAAAGTGTGACAATTTAATTTGATGATTCTTCATATTAATTGGTTGTAGGACTCTACCTACAAATACTATGAAGTCATATTAGTTGATCAAGCCCATGCAGCCATAAGAAATGATCCAAGAATCAATTGGATTTGCAATCCTGTTCACAAGCACCGAGAGCTTCGAGGACTGACATCGGCAGGGAAGGAGAACAGAGGACTCAGAGGAAAAGGAGCTAGGTTTCACAAAGCCCGTCCCTCAAGACGGGCTACATGGAAAAGGAATCAGACACTCTCTCTTCGTCGCTACCGTTGAGGAGCTTTTTCTTCATGTTATTTTGCTATGAAACTAGTTTACCCCTATTCGCCAACCATTTATGTTTTCCCTAGGCAATATTGTAGTTTTGGAACACTTCCATGCCAGGAACCGGTCATGATATCTTTAAATCACCCTTTTATTTATTACAGATATTCCAAGTTACTCTTGCTCACTCATGAAGAGTCATGTTTATCAATATATACATTTTGTCCCATAAGATAGCCTTGTTAAGAGAAAAGATGTTCTTTCCTACTACATATTTCATGTTTTCAAATGAAATATGAGTATGTGTTGGAGTCCCCACATGGGAAAATAAAGAATACCACTTGCATATAAAGTCAAGATTCATTTTTTAACTCAAAAGCTTAAGTTGATAGGTAAGGTTTCATCCTTGTATATATGCTAGTGGTATTCTTTCTTTATTTTTTGATATGCGAATTCTAACACTCTTCTTCAAGATGTAATTGGTTTGTTTAATTATCATTTGGACATATGGCTCTAGCATCTCAAAATGGTACATAATAATTATGTATTTTCCTACATTAGTTCTAAGATGAACTAATTATTGAGATATACTTGTAAATTGAGAATAGTGTTCAATTAAGCTCTTCAATTAGTTTTTTCAAATTAGTTCATTTTTAAAATAAAAATTATTTAAAATGGTTCTTCGTCTACGGTCAAACATTGCAAACCAATTAGAAGAGAAACCTTGTGCATCAATTTTTCATATTTAATGAGTTCTACTCTAAAAATAGACTGATTCAATAAATCATCCAATTAGAAAGATTATTTTGGAAAAATAGTATTTCGTATCAGTTTTAATTTTGTTTTGACGCTGTTTTGATGACCGTTTGTCGAAAGACTAAATGTTCATTATTTTTAGTTAACGAGTGTCATACTGGTAAGACCAATGGGTGTGGCCGATGTGGCTTCAATGCCGATTGGTACTCCCAGCCCTGCCAATTGGGAATCGGCACCAACGGCAACGGGACAACGAATGCCCCAGAGTTCTTTCTCCTCGTTTCTCGTATGCATCCCTCCCACACCTTAACTGGTGCTTAATAACAAAAATTATTAAAACTAGAGATACGCTTGATAATTTAAATCTCTAATAATAAAACTTAATAAAATATGAAGATAAAAAATGGTAGCAACAATCCAATTGGATTACACGAGAGTAGGGTGAGTGTGCGTACGCAAACCTTGTCCCTACCTGAAAGTAGAGAGGCTGTTTCCATGGAATAAAATACGAAAAGAATTGAAATTAAATTTAAAGACTATTTATGAAATTTGCCTTTTGTTTTTCTAACAAAAAAATGATTGGTAAAGTTAAAAATAAAAAATACTCCGTAATAATTTTTTTTTTATTTTTTTAATACTACACGGGCATTTCTTTTCTTTCAGACAATCCCCAAAAGAGAATGTTATAAGCAGATCTCTCTCATCTCTGGACGGACTCACTCTCCTCCGCAGCCTCAGATCGGCCTGCCTCATCGTTTACAGGTATTCATTTCTTCCTGTTTCTCACCCACGCGAATCCCCAGAGCCCAGTTTTTTTCAATTCCTTTAATTTTGTGGTCTTGTCAAATTGCGAATCGTTTCATGCTTCATGAACGCTACGATCTGCTTAATTAACCAATTTCATTAATTTTCCTTGGATAAATCTGGTGATTATTCGAATCTTTGGGAGATTTTCTGATTTTCATAGCGATTGCTTGAAATAAATACTTAATTAATAGCTTATCTCTGGAATAAATGCTAAGTTATCGCAGAGGTTGTGTAAAAAATGATTTCTTTTTGCTTATATTTTGAACTTGTAAATGGATTTTGTGGTGTGGACGCTTAATGCAAAGAAGATCTTTAGATATACCGGAATATTCTGTACTTTTACGAATTTACAAAAATATAAACTTGATTTAATGCTTTCTCTTTTAACCTGTCGTGTGCTTTGCACAAATGGGATACTCTTCTTTTAGTTTCGTAAGGTTTTTGAATGGTTATTACTTATTATTTTTTTTGTATTCCGTGACTGAATTCTATCTCATTTTGGGCCCATAGAGTGCGCATAGGTTAATTGTCTGATATTTTAAGGATGAAAATGTCCTCTTATGTAGGTTGCGCCAGCAAGGGCATTCAGCATAAAAATTGCCTTTTTTGCATGTAATGTAGTGTTACACTTTCTAATAAAATCAATTGGCACTATAAATTTAATGCCACCGACCCCAAGTAACTGGTATTAAGGTGCTTATAGTGATGGTAACGATGGTGCACAAAATTTTATTACACTTAAGAATGGGTCAAGTAAGCTATTTTCTTCTCTGGAATGAATTTACTACTGGTTGTGACTATTGTGTATTCATGTTCGTGTAACTGCTGGCGCTAACAAAGAAAGATGTAGTTGCTTCTATTTACTATCTTTCTTATGAAACATCTAGCAATTTGCTACCTTTACATTACAGGTAAAAAATTGCTGAGCGTATAGATAGGATATATAATTGACAAAGGCATTCTGACTTCACATTTCAGTCATGGAAGAGCCCTTGTATCCTATTGCGGTTCTAATTGATGAGCTCAAGAATGAAGATATCCAGCTTCGGTTGAACTCAATACGTCGTTTGTCAACAATTGCCCGTGCACTTGGGGAGGAGAGAACGCGAAAGGAATTAATTCCTTTTTTGAGTGAGAACAATGATGATGATGATGAAGTTCTTCTTACAATGGCAGAAGAATTGGGAGTGTTCATTCCATATGTTGGTGGAGTCGAACATGCCAGTGTCTTGCTTCCTCCACTAGAAGGTCTCTGTAGTGTTGAAGAGACTTGTGTAAGAGAAAAGGCTGTTGAGTCATTGTGCAGAATTGGATCTCAAATGAAGGAATCAGATTTGGTAGAATCATTCATTCCTCTTGTAAAGGTGAAAACACAACTCATAATTTTGCTGAGTCTCTGCATTGTCTGTTCAATTTATTTATTTCTTTTTAACCAAATGTTAATATACATTCCCTGGTGCTCAGGAGCCCATGTTTAACAATGTGGTGGCATCTTAATTGTGCATCTGGTGCAAAAAATAACGTTTTTGAGATGCCATCTATTATCTTTTACTGAATTTATAGATTAAACACTTGTCATATCTGTTATCCCTATCTCTTCAAGAGTGGTCATAAATCATATGAGTAATACTTGGTAATTGGTATTAACAATCATGGTATTGTCATTCTTTTTCAGATGCTTTGTTTGTCTGGGGATATGGTTTTGTTTTCTCACATCTTTTTTTTTCAGTTTTCTAATCATAGCATGTTTTGTTGAACGCTGTTGAAACTTAGTGGTTAAGTTTAACCTCCATCTGTATTTTACATGTGGAAACATAATTAGTTTCAGTAAATCAGATTTTATAGTGAAGTGCCATTTATGGATAATATTGATATTTGATATTTCTTTTCTTCAAATCTGCTGTATGCTATTGACATGAATTGCATTTTCCGTTCAGAGGCTGGCAGCAGGCGAGTGGTTTACTGCTCGTGTATCATCATGTGGATTATTTCACATTGCATATCCCAGTGCTCCAGAGCCATTAAAAAGTGAGCTTAGAACTATATTTAGCCAATTGTGCCAAGATGACATGCCAATGGTGAGAAGAGCGGCTGCAACAAATCTTGGGAAGTTTGCTGCTACCGTTGAACAACCTCATGTGAAGACTGACATAATGTCAATGTTTGAGGATTTGACTCAAGACGGTATTGTTTTTTATGAGACCTATGTGGCTCTCAAAGTTTATCACGTGCAGTAGTTTCCATCCTTTGTAAATCGTAATGTGTACTAATGTTAGAATTTATGAGGAACAATTGCATTCTCATTTTGTTTTACAACAACAACAACAACAAACCCATTAAAATCCTACCAACTCATTGTGTTTTTCAATGCAACTTAAATCACAATTCAATATCACATTTTGTACTTAGGACTTTAGAATATACAGAGTATTCATTGAAAAGGCAGTTCTTTTGTTCAGAGGTATGGTGGTGAGTTTTTTTCATTGTGAGCCTGTTTATAAGAGCAAAGTTGGCATTGAAGAAAATAGTACAAGATTAATACTCCGTAATAAATAAATCTTGAAAAAGTTGGTCATATATAAAATTTGCTAACTTTTAGGGAGAGAAATAAAAAAATATTACTGCATTAGTCTAGGACTTGTTCTTGAAGTTGCATCATGGAAAAAAATTGAGTGCGAAAAAGATGACGAATATTGTACCATGAATAGTAGCTACTAAAAGGTACTAACACTTTGTTGCTGAAGAGAAAGCTTTGTTTGCCCGTTGTTTATTTAACTGTTCTAGTCACTTCATGGCTCGAATTTTCTCTTTCAGATCAAGATTCTGTCCGTTTATTGGCTGTTGAAGGGTGTGCTGCCTTGGGAAAGTTATTGGAGCCTCAAGATTGTGCTGCACAAATCCTTCCTGTCATAGTTAATTTTGCCCAGGTTGGCTTAGTTCAGGGACAAGAAGAGAAACTTTTCTGCTTATAACAACTTACTCCAATTACTTACATGTTTATCCATAATGTGCAGGATAAGTCTTGGCGTGTCCGCTACATGGTTGCAAATCAGCTATATGAACTTTGTGAGGCAGTTGGACCTGAAGCTACCAGGTTAGTATTCATGATACCCAGTGCATCCGATTTTTATATGTTTGTCGTTTGACTTGTGTTTCAGCAGCTTGTTATTTACTCATTCTTATGAACCTTAATGATAAATAGAGTAGCTTTTAATTGTGTTTGTGTGTAGCATTTTTAATTAACTCCATTTTTTAAAAGTTCCCCGCTTTTAGAAAACACTGATGAGTGACGAATATGTTTTTTTGAAGAACGGATCTGGTTCCAGCTTATGTTCGTTTACTCCGTGATAACGAGGCTGAAGTGCGGATTGCAGCAGCTAGCAAAGTCACTAAGTTCTGTCGGATATTAAGTCCTGAATTAGCAATCCAACATATTCTTCCTTGTGTAAAGGTGCAGGAATTTAAACAGAATTATCATTCTCTTGCTCTTTTTAACCAAATTGTCATTTTCCAAATGATGTACTTGATATTCTCTCTCTCTCTCTCTCTCTCTCTCTCTCTCTCTCTCTCCTGGGGCACATTCCCTTTCAACTGTTACAAGGTGCAACAACTAATCATTGTGTATTTTACAAACTGTAGGAACTTTCTTCAGATTCTTCTCAGCATGTACGCTCTGCTTTGGCGTCAGTCATAATGGGAATGGCACCTGTTCTAGGAAAGGTTATACACTGTAACTAGATTGTTACCAGCCAACTAATTTATGCACTATCTCTAGATTTTTACCAGCCAACTAATAACAAGCTGATCAAAGATTACCTATCTAGTTTTTTGTAGTTTCAAGTATGCACACAGAACACATGTTTTTGTAAACCTTTTTAATTAGCTGCACGTCTTTCAAGTCTATTGACTATTGTCCAAAAGGAACTAACTCTGTTTTATACTCGTTTTAGGATGCAACAATTGAGCAGCTTCTTCCAATATTTCTTTCTCTTCTCAAGGATGAGTTTCCTGATGTCCGTTTGAATATTATCAGCAAGCTTGATCAAGTCAATCAGGTCAATTCGTGTCTACTTTCAGAATTCCAATATTTAGTACTCTCTTCGTCCATACAAGAGAGTTATGTTCCAAACATTATTTTTTGTCCCCATAAAAAACGAGTTTGATTGACAAGAAAAGAGTCACAAACAAGTGACATATAATAAATTTAGTGAAACCATTAAATAGGTTCTACAAATACCATAATAAGTATGATAAAAAAAATTCTAACAGTTGTACCTCACCAAAATTCCAAAACTTACATTTGTTAAACATGATTTTTTTTGGGGAAGGGAGAATACTTGCCAGATTGTTTAATACGCTTTTGTTTGTTCTGAGTTTTCATTCATCTTATTCATTTTTCTTTTTCTTATTCATCTGTCAAGTAAGTGCAGGTGATAGGTATTGATCTCTTGTCCCAGTCCCTGCTGCCTGCTATAGTTGAGCTTGCAGAAGACAGACACTGGAGGGTTCGCCTTGCAATAATAGAATACATACCTTTATTGGCAAGTCAATTAGGTGTTGGGTTTTTTGATGATAAGCTTGGGTCTCTTTGCATGCAATGGCTAAAAGATAAGGTCTGTGAAGCTCTGCCTTTTTCATTGGGCATTTTTATACTGATCCCGATGAACTGGTGCTGTGATTAGATATGTCTCCTAATTAATTATCCACTTAGTATATCTTTCTTCTAATAGGCGATTAACTATGGTACAATAAGAAGTGTAACAGTAGTAAATCCTCTTTTACTGATTAGGTTTCACCCCTCCCCCAAATTTTGTCAGGTTTACTCCATCAGAGATGCAGCTGCGAATAATGTTAAACGCCTCGCAGAGGAATTTGGACCAGAATGGGCAATGCAACACATTATTCCACAGGTTTGCATACAATACATTGATTCATTCTGTACTTGTTTGACTGCGAAGCACAATAAACCAATTCAACCCAGAATATCTGATTCAAGTTAGGGTCTTTGGGGGGGGGGGATTTGTAAAAAACCTCTTCACAATTTGTCATTCTTTAAAACCAAGACAGTTTTAATATTCTCTTTCCATCCATCCCCCCCCCCCCCAAATCTTTAATCATCTACTTGTACCATATAATTCCTTCTGGTTCACAAGTGTCATTTTGGAGCAAAGTTTTTATTTCACATCTTGTTTTATAAAACCAAGACAGTAATTAATGTTATTTTTTCTCATTCCCCCCTTTACCCGTCTCAGTATTCAATCACTCGATCTTTAATGATTTCTTGATGAGGGGGTGATATTGTCTTGTCAATATGCTCTCCGTTTAATGACTCTTCATTGTATGTAATACGTAAATGTTTCGGAAACGACACTTATTATTGGAATAATGGCTGTTGTCTGCGTGTGCATAAAAGAAAACACCCTTTCTCTTTTACCATCTTGTACTTTTCTCTTTGATTTTCCAGATTTATGTTCTTAACTTCTCTGTATTCTGCTTATAGGTTCTGGAAATGATAAACGACCCGCATTATCTTTACCGAATGACCATTCTTCACGCCGTATCTCTTCTTGCCCCAGTAATGGGCTCAGAAATCACTTGCTCTAAACTTCTACCGGTGATTGTTACTGCATCAAAGGACAGGTTGTTTTTCCTCTTTTACAGCATTTGTTCAACTCCATTGTTTCTCTCAGAATTTCTTTACTGATCTTTTGTACATTCAATGTTTGCAGGGTACCAAATATAAAATTCAATGTGGCAAAAGTTTTGCAATCTCTCATTCCAATAGTTGACCAATCTGTAAGTTTTTTATTTTCATCTGATGCAGTAGAAACATCACATAGATAGTCTTAGCGTTTTGCATGGTTTGTTAACGATGCTGATTAACTTCAATAAGCTAAAGCAATAAATGCTGCCATTAGATAGTCTTTTCAAAATGCTAAAGCTAAACGCTGAAGTTGTTGCCAAACGGGCCCATAGTTTCACTAGTTAGCTTCGTCTTGACTTAGGTGTGGCATTTGAATAATCAGGTTGTGGAGAAGACAATACGTCCGTGTTTGGTTGAACTTAGCGAGGATCCAGATGTGGATGTCAGGTTCTTTGCCAACCAAGCGCTGCAAGCCGCCGATCAAGTCATGATGTCAAGTTAAATCCGGATTTTGTCATATTTTTTTTGCGTTTTTACCCCGCTCAAACCCCCCCCCCCCAAAACCCACCCTCTGGTGGAATTGTAACAACTGATTGATTGACACTAGAAGATAAAAGGTGAGAGATGCTGGTATGATCCTTCATTTGTGCATGTGGGACTAGAATTTCATTTGTTATGTTTAACCTAAGTTTGTGTTTTGCCTTACACGTTTGTTCTTTGTCTTGTGATAACTTATAAAAAGTTCTTCATTTAGCGGGCCTGTTTGGGAATAGCGTTAGCGATTAGCGTTAGCGTTTTGAAAAGGCTATCAACGGGTAGCGTTTAGCGTTAGCGTTTTCAAAGTAATCTGCACCGTTAAAATTTTATCCAAAACGCTAACGCTAATCTCTAACGCTATTCCCAAACATGCCCAGCGTCTATACAAAAAGAGTACGCCTTACACGTCTTAATGTTTTACAAAATGTTTCATTGAGTTATAGACTAGGATATCCTCAATGGACGTGTGCAGTGGCGGATCCAGGATATTAAATAGTAGGGGTCATCTTTCGAGTGTTCTTGGATAGCTTCCCAAATTTTTTGTATACATGCAATGTGAGACTTTAAAAAAATGAATTTACCCTTAAATAGTTATTCAAATAGTAAAAAAATAAAAAATAAATTTTTTTAATACCAATATTATAAATTAGTTTAATTATCACTTTGTATATTTTTAGTGTACTATAGAATTTATCTTTGCATTTTAAAATCTCACTTTAAAATTATATTTTTTTAATATCTAAATATTTGATTTCTCTCAGTTTTTTCTTACTTAATACTATTAATTGAGGCCTCTAATACTTTTTATTAGGGTTTCTAATATTTTTAGTTAGGGTCATATATTACATAACTCTAAAACAAATTAAAAAAATTAAAGTATCACAATACACATGATAAACAAAAACTTAAAACTAGTAGGGGGCCATTGCCCCCAATTATTAAGCTATGGATCCGCCCCTGGACATGTGCCTTAGGAACGTGAATAGAAAAACATTTAACTTCCCTCCGGCTTGAGTGGTCGGAAGTTCATTTTTCAAGATTTATAGAGAAGTTTGTCCAGATTTGAGCGTCCACATGTATTGGTTCTTTGTGCTTCATTAAGTTGAGAAAAATATGAATAGATGCCATTTTACAATTGAATCAATAGCACTAAAAAAGTAACATTTGAATAGGCACAATATTTTGATAAATTATAAGGCCCAAGTTTTCACTTAATTTTTAAATAAAAATTTGTTGACCTATTAAAGAAGTAATATGTTGGGATTTATTGTAAAAATCTCGAAGTAATGCTTTGGTACTTTCTTCATCTCAATTTAAGATGCTTGTTCTTTATGATATTCAGTTAAAGTTATTTTTTTGAGTAAATTTTATAAATTATTCTTAATTATAGGTGATTTTCATATTTAGTTCAAATTCAAGATATTATATAAATGGTTCTCAATTTTTAAAAATTATTCTAGGGATGGGTTTGGTTTTTACTCAAAACTGAAAACCAAACGAAAGATTAAAGTTCCGTTCGATTTGGTTTGGTTTCATGTAAAAAATATGTAAACCGTTAGTTGATTGATCTGATTTTTTTTCTTCATTTTTTTTGGTTTATAAAAATTATTTATTCACACTCCAATAAACAAGTAAAACTTAAATATTATAAAAAAACATCCTTTTATAAAATAACAACACTTAAATTAAACATCATGTAAAAATGAACAAATTTGTTCAAAAATTTGAAACCACAATAAAGTTTTAATGCTAAAAAGTATCACATGATTATATTGTTAATATTATTAAGATTATTAGTGTTTATATTCTTAGAATATTTTATTTTTATAGTTTATAATAAGGTTAACAGAATATAGTGTATGAGGGAAAACTTTAAACGGTGAGGAGTTGATCAATCACATATTACATACTTTATGATACTTATATAAATAAAATAAAGTAGTTATGGAAAATCACTTTATTTGGTTTGGTTTTCGGGAGTAAAAGCCCAAACCAAATCAAATGAGAACGGTTCAATTCAATTTTTTATATTCGGTTTCAAATTTTTTTGGATTCAGTTTTTAACATTTCGTTTCGATCAAATTGGATTTCTCTTGCGATTTTTCGAACCCAGTTTTAAATTATTTCATAATGAATCATTCAAGAATTATATAAGAAAACAATATTTTTTCATACTTGGCCCAAAAGACTATATAAAGACTATTTATGAAATAATTTTCAAAAATTAGTGATCATTTATGTAATATCTTAGAATTAGTGACTAAATATGAAAAAACACATGATTAGGGACTATTTATGTAATTTACTCTTATTTTTAAATTAATTTATTTGAAAAATGAGGTGTAATTAAAAAACAAAATTTATATATTAAAATTATATTACTCCGTAATAGTTTCAAAAACAATAGGTGGTATGACTATTAGTTTATTCAACGGGTAACAAAAATAAATAAAATGATTAATTTTAGTTTATGAGTAAAATGATTAAAATATGACTATTAGTTTATAAATAAATAATTTTAAATGGGATTAAAGAAGATAAAATATAGTGATTAAAATTTATCCATGTAAATAATACTCCGTAAATAATAATTTAAAATGGAATAGAAGGAATAAGATATTGGTGAAATCTATCTCAAACATTAGGCGGTACGCTATGGTGACGTGAGGAGGGCTTGACCTCCTCCTTCACGCCCGTGACACGCTCTTTGACCGAGACGGACTTCCGTGAGGAGGGCGTGGCCCCCTCCTTCGTGACGGCCATCCAGTCGTTGCCCCCTTTGGTTCTCTTTTTTTTTTTTTAATTTCAACCAATTAAAATTTAACACATATTCACACCTCATAACATTTCTTCACACACACTATAACACATATTTTTCATCACTCCACATCATACACCTTTACATCCCGTCAAACCCCCTGTCGAGCCCGCCATAACACATGACCTTATCAAAAACGGTCAAAGACAACCACAATGCTCGTGCCATACTTCCCATCCCGTCAAAGACAACACAATACTTCAACCCTTATTTAAACACAAACATAAAATGAATAAAACTCGTGATATACACTGTACATGTTTGCTTGGGCCTTGTTTGGATAACGTTAGCGTGGTTGAGAAAATTTTGATGGTATAGATTCTAAAAAACACTAACGCTACTAGCTATAATATAATATAGCCTTTTCAAAATGTTAATGCTAACATCTAACAATTATTCCAAATGGGGCCTTAGTATGTACTATAGTGAATATTATAAGAATCTACGAACGATTTGGTCATGATAAATTTCAACAATGAACTTGAAACTTAACTTATTCACATAATTAAGCTGAATTAAGGTTAAACACTTGACCAGACACGATTATTAATAAAAATTAAATTAAGTAATTGGAATTAAGGTTATGCAGATGAGAAAAATGTGAACCATATAACACTTTTTATTAAAAGGTGATATTTTATTTTAGGACGAATTTTAAAAAAAATGAAATCATTTTTTGAAATCATTTTATTAAGTATGACTGAATAAGTATGATTTTTGCATGGAATCACACACTTGATGCATGCTGCATCCCATGCAAATGTGATCTGCCTTTGCCTTTTACCAGTTGTCAATAGTTTTAAAATGCACCTTCAAACTCTCCAACAATAACACTCAACTGAAGAAAAAAAAAACCACCAAAACCTTGTGAAGAAGTTTTGGGCATGACTAATATGATTCACATCATCTTTCTGCTGCCCCTGTTCAGCCAGCGTCTGCCCGCCGCCCAGTCGCAGACCGGGATAGTGGAATGCTGGCCCTACCTGCTGGGACTGGGCAGCTGCGGGCCGTTCGCGCAGGGCAGGGTGCCCTTACCTGCCCTCCAATGCTGCATTAACCTTAGGCAAATCTATGGCAGCAGGCAAAGTAGGTGCCTTTGCCCTCTCCTCAATGGCTCCACTTTGAGCTCTTTCCCTATCAATTCCACTTTAGCCCTTCAAGTTCCAAGCCTATGCAGCATCCACATCAAACCCTCTCTTTGTCCAGGTATTTGACTAGGATGTTAAATTACACTTTCCTCCCTAGGATGTTTTTAGGAACTACAATCGCTTTAGGGTCTTGACCAAACACTCCAAATAACCGTCCTTTAGCTCTAAGAGCTCTTTTTTTCTTAACAAAAGACTCCTCGTCGAACACTTCCGTAGCGATATTCAAGCAGATTCAGGTTTTTCCCACTTTGCCCTCATCGTTTGTCCCAAATAATCTTTTTGATAGGAAGTTTCAAATACTCCATATTTGGATAACCAATTAAATCTTGTTATTTCTAAATGGAAAACCTTAAGCGTTTATTCATATCTTTGGTTTCTTTTCTTAGTTCCAACAGAACCTCCTTCAGTGCCTCCATCTCTTCCTCCTGCACAAGTCTCTGTCGGGACAAAAAACCACTCAAGTATTGCAGGTATGTTCCACAAACTCCACTTTTCCTAGCTAGGAGGGGATATTTAAGACAGGAATTC
This sequence comes from Cuscuta campestris, assembly GCA_900332095.2. Lineage (NCBI taxonomy): Eukaryota > Viridiplantae > Streptophyta > Magnoliopsida > Solanales > Convolvulaceae > Cuscuta > Cuscuta campestris. The sequence continues at coordinate 116,770 of OOIL02003368.1, forward strand.
ATTTTCTTGGGTTTGGTTTCAGTTCCACCAGTTCATAGAGAACCACCATCAAGGACACCACCACCTGGCTTGATAGTGTTTGGATTTCATCAGCGTAGCTCTGGTGCGAGGGATTCTCTTGTGGCTATTGGCTTCTTCTTGGATTTCATTGTTTTGGGTCTAAGTATTGTAACAACAACTTGCTGTTAATATTACTCTCCCATGCATTGTTCCCTTTCAATTCGTTTCGGTTTTTGATTCTTAGATTCTTTATGGGTTTCAAAAACCTTTTGGGACGGTTTGAAAAGAATATTACCAAACTAAAACCGAACCGCATTTGGTTTGGCAGTCACATGACACTTAAGATTTAGTTAACAGCACAAGTTTATGCAAATAAAATTATAGAGAGAATTTTACATCCAGATTCGAAACCCTTGGCAATAAGGTTAGAAGGTTCATATATCCTCTAAAATCGTTAAAATTAAATAAGCTCCAATAAACTCAATCATATACAAAGAGCAAGAGTATGAGTCCCAAGCTCAAAACTTACTTGAGTATGCAATGAAGTCCCAAACACCCCATTAGACACTTGGGTGAACATGCATATAAATATAAACCAGCATATATAAAACACCTATCGCGTTGATCTTTTACGACAAAACTCCAAATGATATAAACTTTTCTATACAAAAATAAAATAGATGCTAAGAGGGCGTACCCGGCCCAATCTCAACTCGTGATAGGAAGGTGGGGCGGATAGCATAGCTAATCAGCCAAACTAGGTGCCACTTCAGTTGGATTGGATTCAAAGACATCCGAGTCCTCGGATACGTCGGGTCCTTCTAGAAGCTTGCTCGACTCGACTGATTCCTTGTACGCAGGTGTCTCCTTGAAGTCCGTTGCACCGTTGTTGTACGTGACAGCTGCAATGCCGCAAGCAATCAACTGCAAACACCATAACTAATGATTAGAGTGAGTTCTTGAAAACAACACTTCAAGCTAGGAAAAAACAGAAGCCAATTAAACATATAATTCATCAATGGTTCTATGGATAATTTCATCCAACAGGTGTCTTACGATCACAGTATTATATGCTGGTAAGAAAATCCATACCGCAAAACCTACGCCGAAAGCCCACAGGTACTGAATAAAGAATCCAAAAGCATCCCACTGAGGACCTTCCCAGAAATCCGGCTCCTGTCCGGGAAGTTCCGGCATGACGAACCCATCATCCACGGCGGAAATTGGGCTTTCCGGCGCATCACCGGCGGGCCCAATTGGATCCCAGCCTGGATTTTCATCCTCTTCTCTAACTTGCTGTTCCTGTGTTGAGAGCGAGCCTCTTCTGTTTTTGCCCTGGGAGACCTTCCTCGCAGCAGATACAAAGACACGACTTCTTCCGGCCGACCACGGAGAGGTCGAAGCTAGTGGTGCGAGGGACGGACGGCGGAGAGGGAGGCGCGTGTACAGAGCTCCGGCGGGAATCTTGCAGATAAGAGCCATCGGGAGTGGCTGATAGAGTGTGTGGGCGATCATTGACCCTCTGGATAACTTTTGGATTTGGAATCGGTTTACGAACCGTTTTTTCGTGGTTAAGACCCGGTTCAAAGATGTGAGCATTACATTGTAAAAATCGAATATTCATTAATATTATTGGTATTTAGAGGAGTGGTAATCATTTTATTCTATTTGGCATATTAATTTTTGCTTTTCTTTACTATCATTTTGTACATAAAAGGTCATTTTGGAAATCGGATAAATAGATATATGGTGCTTCTACATTTAGTTTTTTAAAAAAAATCATTTTACTCACAAGTTAATCGCTCACAATCACCATCTCAATAATCGAGTTGCTTAAAAATTTAATTTGTATCAAAATATTTGATTCATTTTAAAATACTCCGTATTTAACTCATTTAAATTTTGAAATGCATTAGAAAGATACTACGTATAATTTATTTCTTAAAAAATATGATTCCCATTAAATTTTTTTTGCAATTAGCTACTACGTATTTGGGAGACATTAATAAACTCGTGATTTATGTATTGAAGATTGAAATATAAACATACATTTAATTTTTAAGTAGATAGTGAATTGTCTATTAATTTTTTAATATTTATAATTTGACCCATCTTTTTGGACATATTCGTTTACGTACCAAGTCGAAAATGCATATATTCATATTCGTATTTGTTAACATAGCATATAACAAATATTATTCATATTTTGATTTGGATTTAATTTCTTCATATACAAATCAATACAAACGAATCCAAATCACGAATCGAGCAAAAATTATTCGCTTCATTTTCAACTCTAGTCACTGAGCATGTTAGCTTATTCAGGTACGAGAATAATATGTTCATTGTGCATCGATATATAACATGGATCATAAATTTAAAATATGTCTAATTATATACGGAGTATTTCATATGTGGTAAATAATTTTCAAGTCTGAAACATATAAAAAACTCAAAAAAAAAACTTTTATCAAATGTTCATTTTTAAATGTAAAAGCATGTGTACAGGTTTGAAAGACTTACACTAAAGATGTGCACACTCAAAATTCTTGATATCTAGTCTTAGGGGTACTAATTACAATTAAATATTAATTACAGATTTTTGGAAAGTTTTACAAATATAACAAAATATCATAATTAAATGTAACGTCCTGGCAGCCGTTCTTAAATGTTTCTTTTGCAGCTAAAGTATGTGTTAAATTTTAAGAATGAAAAACTTGTGAATAAAGAGTTACACATTCATGTTAAAAACGTTAAAATTTATGTTAATATATCTCTACATCCAAAAATATTCTTCACATTTAACTTTTGTTGGTCAACGTTTATAAATTTTAACTCCATTTTGTGGAAAAAAATACATTGTACTATGATTTAAATTTAATATCAATATATTTTTAATGAAATGTAGCTTTGAAATATTAATTTTTTTTATAAAATATATAAATATAGATATTATTGGTCAAAGTGCAATATTGAAAAATGTTAGAAGTTAAATAGGATGAACATTTCTGGACGTATGGAGTATTCGAAATGACTTTTTAAAAATATTAAAGTTAAATGTTGAAATTAAAGTCACAATTAAACTCACATATCATTTACTTTTATACTCTAATTATTTTTTTCTAAAATTGTATGCCCAGTCAAAATATAAATTAAAAGCACTAAAGTAAAGAGAGATGGAAGGAACATTTTGTGATCTAAGTTTAAGCACGTCGTCAACCCTCGGCAAACCTGCGACAAAAAAAACATGACAAACGATTCTTAACCTCTAGAAGGAAAAAAAGAAAATAATCTTCGGTCCCGTACTAAAAACCTTTCTTATTTTGATTATTTTTAATTGAGTATCGAGAATTTTTTACCATAAATTAAATATAATTTAAATAAATAAATGATGTAAAAATTTAATATATCAAAACTATAATCTAGCTAAGATGAACTCAATTAGTATATTGAGTTTATACTCTCTCCGGTGAATCCGGCCTTAAAAACTTTTTTTGTTTTGATTTTTTCAGTCAAACAATGACATTCTTTATCTACAAATTAAACATAATCTAAATAAATAAATGTCATGCTCGTAAAAATTTGATAAATCAAAACTATATCCTAAAATAAATCCAATTATATTGAATTTATATTATAATTAAGTACACTTTTACTTCCACCTAAAATGTCTAAAATATATCTCATTATACTTTATTGCAGGTAAAAGTTGTTTTAGATGTATTTTAGATATTTTAAATCGAGTAAAAATATCTGATGCAGCGTGCAATAAATTAAGACAAAAGTATTTTCAAGAACAGATGAAATATATATGGTTTATATTTCACGTTGAATAGGTTTGTTCACAAATCCAATCAAAGTATAGACATATATATGGATGAGTACAAATTTATCAATTGAATATTCGAAAGGCTAGCTAGCTAACTCCATTAAAATAAATGAACTGCAACTGAAAAATTAATTGGTTGTGACATTAAGATTTAAAAAAAGAACTAGAAAAATTTGTACATTTTCTACTTTTGAAATATCTTTTTTTTTAAATCAACAGAGATTCAATTAATCGATAGAAACGAAATTCGGGGGACATGGTTACTTAACCTGATAATGAATGCGCAAAAACATTAGAAGCATCAATTTTTTACTTTATTGGATGTATCGTATTGAGAGCTTTCAAAATTATATTTCATTATGTTAATATGTAATATAAATTAAGAGTAATTAGAGTTAAAATTTTTCCAGTTTGACTTGAAAAAATCAAATTATACAAATACATTAGAACGAAGGTAGTAATAGTGATTAGTAAAACGTCACATAAAATAAATATTTATTAAGTCACATGTATTTTTTTGGAATTTTCAATAACTATATTTCATTATTGGAAATAAAAACAACTATTTATTTATCAAATGGAATAAAAATTGTCATCTAATGTCAAATGGTCAATTGCCAAATTTTTGAATGAGTAAAGGACTTGACATGTGTTTTAATTTTTAAATACAATTATATAGCCACGTCAATACAAAGGTCTTTTTTTTAATCTAAAGGAATATAATAATCATCTATTGTCGTTACGCTGGCCACATTTTTTAAATGAACATATATCTTAAATACAATTATTGTTTTTTGGGATATAATAATCATTATTTATTATCAATATAATTGGCCGGATTTTTCTTTTATAACCAACAACATATTCTTTGTTGTCTAACCACTATGTTTGGTTCAAAGAATCTCAAAGAAAAAAAAAGAAAAGAAAATGAAATTAAAAATAAGCATTTTTTATTGTTTTAAAAGGAAAGTAAAAGTGAGAGGAAATAAAAATAAGAAGGTAAAATATATACTAAAAGAATTGAACAAACATTTTCTATTTTTTTGAGAAAAATGAGAGAAATGATTGTTTTTATTTATTCGGTTTGTCATCCAAATTTCTTGAACCTAATATAGTGATAAAAATTAGTCATAAAATTTCAGAAAATCATTTCCAGGTAGAAATTTTGGAAAATGAATAGAATTTGTTTGAATTGATCAAGTAATGGAAGTTTTAACGGTAAAACAAATGTATTTTTATACCATCTCAACTAAAACTTTATAAAGGGATAGTGTTTAAAATCATATAGTCCAGTATAAACAAAATTTATAAAAATACTCCATAGTTTTTTATAAAATTTAATTAATATTATTCTATTATAAAAATAAATTTATTACTCCGCATAAGAATACTTTTAATGATTAATCGAAAATTAATTTAATTCTCAATTTATCAATACATTTGGGTTTGGGTTGGCTTCCCTAAAAAAAAGCTCACTTTAAAACAAGGGAAATCTTTTCGTAATCTTAAAATCTATGCACATTTTATGCATCTTAATGTATTGATATCATGAAAGAATTAGATTTTTTTTACAAAAAAGAAAAAATTCATAAAAAATATGAAAGCGACCATTTTTACATCTGAGAAGAACTACTCCTTTAAAACATATCACTTCAAACTAAGCCTGGGCCATGGGCTATAACATAGAACTTTATCTTTCTCTTTTAATTTGTCCTTAAAAAAATTTGTCCTTGTTAAAATAAAAGAATTCCTCTAGATGGTACCTTTGTCTAAATTCCAACTTGATTATTAGTACATTCGTCCCCAATAAAATTATTTTTTTATTAATATCTAATATTAATTTTATTTAATCAATAGTTAAATTTTGTCAATTTTGAATGTGAAGTCAAAATTGACGAAATACACTAGTACAAATCAATAAAATTATGTTTGGTATAATGGTAACAATGTTTTTAATTCGCATTCCACACTGTTGTTTGAAATTATAAGTGTTGGGATTTTGGGAAAAGAAAAAAATTAAAAAATTAACTGTTTAACAGATAGTTTGAGAGAGAAAAAGCGCCATTGTGACTGTGATGGTCATCACTCCATCACGGTCACGATAAGGAGGAGTGCTCCACACTTACCCCTAACATTTTTGTTTTCGTTTTCCTCTGAAAAAGATTTAACAAATTAATAACTAGGGATTACTCAATTTGAAAACAAAAATGCATAAAAGAAACTCCATGAAAATCGTCTTGAACATCACAATTTTCTTTTTTTTTTTCTTCTATTTTTCTGCCTTTCATCATTTTTCTTACCTTAAAAAAAAGATTAAAAGATTTACACGTCTTGTGAGCTCCTAAATTTTCATTAATTTTAATGACTTATCACACAGGCAAAGATCCAACTTGACCCGCCAAAAAAACCCCATCTATAAAGCGGGTAATGATTCGGGTCTCCATGAAATCTCCGAAAAGTCGGAGTAATCAAACAGCCCATCGACGGTCACGAATTCGCCGGCGCCGCCATTGTTGCCGCCGTATTCGCCTTCCTCTGATCCGCCGGGAATCCCGAGTTCGAACGAATCGTAACCTGGCAACTCGTCCTCGAACGCCGCCAGGCTGTCGAGCACCGAGGCGTCCGGCGGCAAATCGACCGGAGATTTAGATCCGCTGGGAGGGAGCCCGAGCTCGTCGTCCGAGGCTTCTAGAAGGTAGCCGAGCTCCGGCTGTGAATCGGCGGAAGTCAGGTCGATGACGGTCTGCGGCTGCTCCGCGGACGCCGGCGCGGGATGAAGGATCTCCTCCTCGAAGCTTTTTATGAACGAATCGAGGCCGTGGATCTCCGACTGAGGCTCGGCCGGCGTGTACGGAGCGTCCAAAAGATCGAAAATATCACCTCCGTACTGCCTCCTCTCAGGGGAACCAAGGTTGAAATCCGCGCCGGGTACCGAGTCAAACCCGACTCGGACCGAGCCAACCCACTGGTCCTGCTCCGCGTGGAATCGCTTGGACTCGGGCGAGATCGGTTCCGATTCCGACTCATCTCGGACTCGCTTTTTGCCCTCCTCCATTAAGAAAACGGGAATAGCTTTATTGACGTGGTGGGGTCCGAATTGTGCTTCACGAAGTGACGGAAAAATAATGGCGCCTTTAAATACAGAGGAGAAATGAAAAGTGCCAAACAAGGCCCAACTAATTTAAATTAATTTCTCCACTTTCTTTTTTTTTTTTGGAAAATAAATAAAGAGAGAAAAAAAGGTGGGGTTACAACGTTGGATGGCAGAGATGACAATTCAAAATAGGAATGATTAATGGCATTAATAATTCCACCAGGTGGGTCCCATGCCAAAAGATTTCAAAAATTCTAGAGAGAGAAGAAATGGAAGAGTAAATGGCCAATTTACCCTTGGGTAAGAGAGAGAGAGGAAGAGAGATTTGAAGGACGAAAATGGGAGGGTATAAGGTTTATATAGTGGGCAAAGTGGCAAACCGCGAAGGATGCGATTGAGTTGGACTTAATTTGTTCCATTTTTCAGCAAATTTATTATAAATTCAAAATACTGTAGAAGAAAGATTAATGTCTTCTACTCAAATTAAGTTTTTTTTCATTTTTTATTTTTATTTTCGTTACTTATTTAGTAATAATGTAATCATGTCGTATAATTTTTTATATAGTTATTTTGGTCAACTGTTTTTAATATTTGACATATAATTAAAAAAATAATATTTTAAAAAGATTGTATGCAAACAATCTAATAAAACTATTTTTTTATCAATATCTAATATCACTTTTGACCGAAAAAAATGAAAATAGACAAATACACAAGAACGAAGAGAGTAACATATAATTAAAATTAGGAAGGAAGAAGTAATACAAACGCTTACTAAGGTATTTAATTGACTTACTACTTTGAATTTTATGGTGATTTCACAAAAAATTACTACATCTATTCTAATGTATTTGTATAAAATATAAGTTATGATAACTCTCAGTTTGTATTTATATATATTATATAACAATTTTTTTTAGAAATATCTCAACAAAAAATAAATTTAATAAAATCATATTTGGACTAATATACAACACAATTTTTGTTCACTTTAAACGCAAAAAAATATCTTATTTGATTTAAAATGAAATTAAATTAGAAAAATATTGTAGTGTGAAAAAAATTCATTCTATAGGATAACATTGCATGTGTATCTGCAGAGTTGTGTCATGTGTGTAGCATTTTCCTAATATTTTTTGATTAATTTCCAAAATAGTTACATAAAATTTATAACAATAATTTTTCTAAGTATCTTAATTCTAATAAGTTACTTAGTCAATTTAAGAATTACTCCGTATTTCATAATCAATTATATTGAGGACTGCGCTTAGCAAAACAAAAGAAAAAAAAGAGTAAAATTTTGAAATGGTCCTTTCTAGCAAGATTTTTTTAAAAAAAATCAGTCTTCAATAAACAATAATTATCAATGTGATTCTTTGTAATTGAAATGTATTGCATAAATGGTCCTCTAGAAAAAAACGTCTATTGAATGATAGTTAAATGAATAATATTTCTGTATTTGCAATCATTTGAATAGCCAAGTGGGTGTCTTCTAGCTAATGACGCACAAAGAGCCAATGCTGCTGCCTTCGTTGGGGCTCGAACCTGGGTGAACTTTCCCATGAATCCTGGGGAGTGGGCTTGCTACCACTCAAGCCAGGGGAGAAGTTCATATAAACCTTCTACTTGACTAACATCTAAAAACATTCTCGGTAAAAGATCATTTAAGGAATAAATCTAAACATAAAGGATCACGTAGTGAAGTACTCCCTCGGTCCCAGAACGTAAACAAAAGTTACTATTTTGACTTCTCGATAATTTTTGTTTGTTTACTCATTTTGGTTGATTATTTGATAAAATAAAATATTCTCATCGCATCTTGTTTTGTAAAATTCTTTATCTATTTTAGAATGGTGTATTTTTTACTTTTTATTTCTCTACCAAATTGTAAATAAAATTATTTTAAAAGAAATGATATTTGGCACGCTGTTCAGAATGTTGTTTGCATTTTGAATGAAGTTCTTTTTTCAATTTAAAAGAAATGATATTTCTCTATTTTTTGATTGGAGCATTACTTATTGCAAAATAATTTGACAAAATACCTTATTTGAAAACAACCATTTTTGTAATTCGCTCGAAGAAAAATATACTCTCTCCGTCCGGAAATGTTCTTTCCGTGTTGACTTGGCACGCTTATTAAGGAAGAGTAAAAAAAATGCAAAATTTTCAAAAATGCACATACTATAAACTTTTAAATCTTCTTTTATTATTAAAAAAATACTAAAAAAGTAGATTTGTGATAAAATAGAAGGGTATTATTGATATTTAGCCTTAAAAAGTATACTAAAAAAGAAAATGGAAAGAATATTTCCGGACGGACCAAAAAGGAAAATGGAAAGAATGTTTTCGGACGGATGAAGTATCATTTAACGAGAAAAAAGTCTATACCACAAAAAAAGCACTCTTTTATGGGAGAAAAGCAGTATTTATGAAAGAATGACATATGTTGTGAGCAAGTGATGTTGGGTTGGAGTTTGAAATTGAAAGATAAAAGAGGAATTATATATTTTCTCCATTTTCTAAATTATTTACTCACTAAACTATTCAAAGAATAGGGGTATTTTTGTTTATTTATGTATTTTCATTGACTATTTGATCAAATAAAATATTCTTTTCACCTCTTATTTTGCAGAACTTTTGATGTATTTTTTAAAATATATATATATAAATTTTATTTTTTATTTATACATCAATCGTTAAATAAAATGAATTTAAAAAATTTAGAAATTTAATTCCTTTTATGTAAAGTGTAAATGATTTTAGTATATATATTTTCTTTATCTTTCCCTTGAAAAATGGTTCAATTCCCATTATCACATTATTCTTGCGTTACAGTCATCGTTGAGAAAAGATGACACCTACGTGTCTCTCAAGCTCACATTTTCAAAAAAAAAAAAAGAAAGAAAAAAAGAAGATAACTTTATTACAGGATCTATCGGAAGCCGCGTTCCATTTGCATTAATTATTCTAATTTGATTTTTTATGTTATCTAATTGTTTCTCATGTGATTTAATTGAGTTTTATCCAGTTAGATTGTTAAGGAGTGTCTCACCTCGCAATATGTAAAGAAAATAAATCAATATATAAGTTTTTGAGTTGAACGAGATAATCGGTTGGATTCAATTTTTTAATATGATTTAGCTCAAATGTCTTATTATATCTGTTTTTATTTGATTGGGTCTGATCGAAATTGGCTAAATTTGATCTGATTTAATTGGATCCAATTTGATTTAATCTAGTCTTATTTAAAGTAAAGTTAGAATTACTACTACCTTCGTCCCTAAAAGATTGTTACAATTTAATTTTTTTGGTTAAAATGTGACACAATTTCACAACTAATTAAATTCTTCGTATATTTTAAAATAATTAAATATTATAAAAAAATTAATATTTTAAAATTATATTTTAAAATAAACTGAATTTTACTAACTTACATTATAACTGAATATATTTTTTCTATAATTCGTGGTCTAATTGTACCACAGTTTGACTAAAAATATTAATTTATGACAATATTTTAGGGACGAAAAGAGTATAATAATTTTATTAGTTTAAACATAGTGACTATCTTTAAAAAAATTGTGATAACCAGTTGTATAACTATTAATTAAATTATCAATATATAATAGAGTAATTTCCATAATTGGTCCTTTATAACAGTGGGGTTTCCATATTTAGTTCTTTATTATCAAATATTACCCCTGTAGTCAAATAAAATCACTTCCACTCAAAGCACACGCTAAATTATCATTTAAAATTACGTAAATACTTCTTTTTTTCTACATGGTATCCAAAAGCAAAATATGTATATCAACTATTAACTATGGAGTAATGTACTAAAAAAACAAACAACAGAGTACTCTATATATTATGCTTTATATTTAATACGAAGCAATATATTGAGTATAAATTCTTATATTTATATTTGAATATATTCGTTAACATATCGAATCAAATGCATATGCATTCATATTCGTCTTTTTTTTTTAGTTCTAATAAATATTTATATTCTTATTCATATTCTTTATACGAATCACGATTCGAACCAAAACATTCCTTGATGCACGTTTGCCATCGGGCAATCGTCCCATCGCCCACCACGGTGCCACCCTCGCCCCCAAACTCCTTCCATCTCCTCCCCATAGCCCAAACCGGCTCTCACACCACTTAGCTTGTACATTGTGAGTTGCATTATTTTGCTATGAAGTATGCACCACCACTCTACCGACAGCCAAAGTGTTGTTTACTGGGTTTTAATATATAGTAACTACATGCGTCTCTAAATATTTATTTAATTTTGATATTTTACAGTCAGTTTTTTTCAATCTTTGACTCTTAATTAATTATATATATATATATATATATATATGTATATATGTATGTATGTATGTATTAACTCGATAAAATAATATTTTTAAAATATATTATGAAATAAACATAATAAAATTATTTGTATATCAATATCTTATATCTTTTTCATTTAGTTTATAGTCCAAGTTTATCATTTTTTTCTGAAAAAGTAAAATAGAGACAAACACTCAAGGACGGATGATTTAATTTCATTATATTAGTTTTTTAAATATCTTTTTAATCCAAAAGGAAACTCACTCATCGGGATTAATAGAGAAATTTATCTATGTTGAGTCCCAACACGATAAAGATATTAGTTGTTTGTGCATCACTGGACTGAGAAAAATATCAACAAATACAACATAGAGTCAATAACACTACCAAGAGAAAAAATAAAAAGTCAAACATTCTATCATGCTACACTAAAAATTGAGTCTAAGTCAAAACAAGAACCAATATAGAAGGAAGAACTAATACAACGAAATGAGGGAGTAGCTTTTTTGGACAAAAATATCCTCCAAGTTAAAATAAATCTAGTGAAATAATGTTTTCAATTGTAATAAGTAATGTAATTTTTTATTGAAAAATTTTAGACTTCGTTCCGTTTAACTTGAAAAAGATCACACTAGGCGAACATATATGGTATCACTAGATATAGGTCTTGTTTGGGTAGAGTGTATTCAAATAATGTTAGCATTTTGATTAAAATTTTAACGGTCTGATTAATTCTAAAAACGCTAACGCTAAATTTTACCGTCAAATAGTCGTATCAAAATGCTAATGCTAATCTATAACGATGATGTCAAATGGGGCCATAATATATTTACTCGTTTTTGTCTGATCTTGATTTCCTTTTTGTCAATAACATTATTACTCCGTATAAACCAACCACACGTACTTTTTTTTGTTCTTTTCATAGAATGACGTTTTATTGAATTTATTACTCGGTATAAATAAGCATATTAAAAAGAGTCTACCATCCACTATGGACCAGCCTCCATGCATAATTTTTTTAAAAAATTGAATTATATTTAAAAATTATGTACATATTCTTATGCTCCATACATCATACTCAGTAGTAATTATTTATTTCTCCCACTGTCTCATATCTATCTTGACGTTGCGCAAAACGAAGAAAAATTTTAAGTTTTTTCAATCTATTTTTTTAAATATTGGTATAAAATTTAAAATAAAATATACATATTTAAAAATTACATCAAAAATTCAACAGAACAAGTGATGACAATAATATTTTATTTAATCATATAGGCCATTAAAAAACACAAATAAATAAAAGTTCCCAAACAAGATATGGGTCGGTTTGGAAATAGCGTTAGAGATTAGCGTTAGCGTTTTGGAAATGCTATCTACGTTTAGCGTTAGCGTTTTCAAACTTTCCTGCACCGTTAAAATTTTATCCAAAACGCTAATACTAATCTCTAACCTTATTCCTAAACAGACCATATAAATATAAACATAGAAGAACATAGAAAAAAAGACTTTGGGGAAAATTATAATGTGGACTTTCTCTAAAAGACTTAGATCATGTTCTCTTCAACTTACTTTTTACTTATTACTTATTGTTATTGGAATTAGATCAGAACATATCAAATCAGAACTAATGTATGATCCTAAAAAGATCGTGACCCATCACATAAATCCGTTTTCATGCCGACGGACCTAAGAATCGATTCTTTGAATTGAAAAGAGGAGCACAGGGGGGACGAGTCGTATAAACTACGTAATGCAAAGTCCACATTTTATTTTTCCCCCAAGTCTTTTTTTCTTCATTTGTCTAGATTCTTTCCAAATGAAAGTCAATCGAAAATTCTTTAAAACTAAATCCATCTCCATTAGTATTTAGTACTCCCTCCGTCCTAATTTATAGTCCCTGTTTCGATTTACGACGTTTGACTGAAATTATTTTCAAATCATTTTATATGACAAATGGTATAGAATTAAAAAATAAAAATTACATATTAAAATACTACATCAAAAGACCTACAAAACTAGTAATGACAAATAATATAATAGATTTAATACATATTTTTGATATATTATTTTTATTTAATGAAAAATGGAGGTGTTAATATGAATTTAAAAATTTTAAAACCAAAGTCATAACTCGTTGGATCAACCCAAACTCGATGATACTGGATCAGGAACATTCAATTCTTAACCTGAGCCCGAATTGACCCGAACCCGGAGTAACTCGAATTCAACCGATTGATTTACTAGCTCTATTCCTACAGAATGGATTGACTTTATACGTAATTAAGGGGCTGTTTGTTTCAGCCTCTTAATGATTCAGATGTCTGAATGGTTCATCACTTAATGGTTCAGACTGTTTGCTTCAGCCTCTTAATGGTTCAGAAGTCTGAATGGTTAAGAGATTTGCCTCTGAATGGTTAAGTATTATACAGAGTCTGAATGGTTAATACCTCTTATCTGAATTGATCAGACATTTGCCTCTGAATAGTTAAGCAATATACTAGCTCTTAATGGTTCAGACCTCTTACTGGTTCAGCACTTAATGGTTCAGACCTCTTACTGATTCATCACTTATCCATTCAGAAGTTGCCAAACAGCCCCCAAATTTAAATTCACTATCAAACCCTAGCCTCCCAGGTCTCAATTCGTTGGGGAAAGTGTAGATTTTTAGTTGGGGAAACTCTCACCTGATCATATCTATCTTGGAAAGAGTTAGAAAATGTTAGAAAATTGGAAGAAGTTGGAAAATATTAAATGATCATCCAAATAAATATGTAAAGAAACTTTAATTTTGGATAAAAAAATATATCATTGTCCGTGTTTGAGGTAATATGTTTCAAATTTGGATATACCGCGGAGTATAATGTAATTTTATAGTTATTATATGTAAATATATTTTTAAATCGTTAGAAAAAATTGAAAGATGTTGTAATGAACTAAAATGAGTTATAAGAAACTGAAAGAAATTGAAATAAATTGAAAATTAATATTTCCAACTCAAAAGAATATGGCCTAAGTGTCGAGACCTTGAGGGGAATAAAGAGATTAAAGTGGAGAGAGTTCTGAGTTAAAATTTTATTATTAAAATCTAGATGTAAAGGTTGTTTTAACTAAAGAAATATCAAAATAACTGAAATCTAGGATATAAAAATTGAATATTAATTTCTAAAATCTAGACAATTCAAATACAAAATGCTCCATAAAAAGAAGAGTCCATAGATTCTTTTTTCGAAATACTATTAGTTTTATTACGGAGTATAATGTACTCCGTAATATGAAGTCCATAAATTTTACTCAGGGTCCGTTTGGTACACGGAATCGATAGAATTGGAATTGAATTGGAATTAAAATTTCATATGATTCAATTCCATAGAATTGAATTCACCAATTCCAATTCATTTTTTGCACTACCCATTCCAAATCCACATAATTTTTGTACTACCAAACATGAGAATTGGAATTGAAGCCCTCAATTCCAATTCCATAGTTTGAATTCCGTGTACCAAACGGGGCCTAGTAAACAAATGTTACAAAGGGACCAACCAAAGGACCCTCAACATCTTCAAATCATTTTTTTCTTCAAATCATTTTTAGATCTCACCAAACGGACTTTAATAATATCTTCTTCAATAATATGTTCCGCACTAAAGATGGTGGGTGGGTGGGTGGGTGGGTTTGGGGGAATTAGATTCGTTGGAGTGTGAATGAGTTATGCTTCCTCTCCGGCTATACCTACATAAAATAAACATTAATTTTATGAATAAATTCTCAAAATAATTCTTTATAGTTGAGTTTTTTTATATTTAATTCATATTTATTAAATATTATATTTATAGTTCTTATTAATTCGGTATCATTCTATGTTTGTTATTCCGTCTATTTTTAGGTCTATGTGTCGTTAGATATGGATTAAATGTAGAGTATTTGATAAATATAAACTAAATATAAAAAAATAGAGTATTATTTTCACGATCCTTATTGATTGACTATCATTCCATGTTTAGTCTTTGTCTAACGGCATGGAGACGAAAAAATAAATAGAGGACCAAACGTGTAATGGTACCTAGGAGTGTTCAAAAATATCTGATATCCATGATCTTGACCGACCCGATCTGAAAAATGAATATCCAATCTAATATTTTAGCTTTTGAATATTTTAGATCGTATATCCAAAAAAATTCAGATCGGATATGGAATGACATATTTGAATTTCGGGTATTCATGAACCATGAATATCCGAAGTTCATATTTAAAAAAAATAAATATAAAAATAAAGGTTAAACAACTTAAGCCAAATTCAATTTCATCATTACAAATATTTAAATCTAAGCTCGATTCAAGTTTTTTGCTTTAGTCTTTTTGTCTATAATTTATTGGTCAATTGTGTTGATATTCTTTTTTCATATGTTTATAAAATTATGACTTATGATAAAATTGTCAAGATAATCATGACATTTAAAATACAGTTGACTTCACATTCAAGTCTAATTTATGATCTCTACTATTTTAACAAATAAAAAATCATTCTGAATACCTTTTTAGAATTGTTAGAAAAAAATAAAAAATCAAAAAAATTAAATATAATTTTTCCATATATTTCATGGACCCGGTCCAAAATTATGGATATTTGAAATACGGGTATCCAATAATTTTCGAATCGAACATGGAATACAACAATCTGAAAAATTCGGATATCCAAAAAATCGGATCGAATCAGATATATCCAAATGCCTTCACTTAGTTTTTGGATAAAAAAAGGGTTTGGGCATCGGAGGTGGTGGTTGAAGGTCATGGAAAGAAGATGTGAAAATTAGGGCGTGTTTGGCGGCTGTCTTTTACTCCGTAATTAATGAATAGTCCTTTGCCGTCACGTTTCACGGACCGTCTTGCCTCGAAAGTTACCAGTACAAATCAATCAACCATTTATTATTCCGTTCATTAAAAAAAGTTTCATATTCAAATGACGTAGAAAATATCATAAGTTTTAAAATAATTTTATTTACAATTTTATATAAAAATAGAAAAACAATTTATATTTTAAAAACACAACAAAAATTCCATAAAACGGGAAATGACGAGACTTGAAATTATTTTGGACTTTAGAATTATACTTCTATGATCCTAAGATCTTTCATTAAAATGTGAATTTTGGTGTTTATGGACTTGTAACTTTGCCCAAGAGGCAAAGACTAAGAAATTTATGCTAACTTGATACGGTGTCGTAGCAATTTGGAAAAACCAAAGCAGGAAATTTATGAAATTTTGAATGATAAAATTTTATTATGTGAATAGTGAACAGAAACATTACTATTGGACGAACGAAGTATATATAAAATGAATAAAAATAACAAAAATCGAAATTGAAAACTAAAGTTTATCCAAACGGACTTGATTAGAATTTGTTTAGACAAGACAAAGTTTATAAGCCTCTTGTTAACTACTAAAAGAATTACGTGAAAACAATGAAGAAAATCAAAATCAAACATTGGCTTAGTTTGGAAACACGTTTTTTTATTAACGCATTTTTTATCAAAATTTTAATGGTGTAAAATTAATTTTAAAAATATTAACATTAAAGATTACCATGAGATAACATTTTCAAAACAGTTATGCTAATCTCCAACCAAACGAGGCCAATAGTCATTACATTTTTTTTTGTAAATAGTGAAGTATAAAAATTAAACGGTAAAATTGTTACTCGGTATAATTCAAATACTCCGTAGAAAAGAGTAACGACATTGAAGTGAATAGTAGTAAGAGCATTGGCAGCAGCAAGGCTTGCCATGCCATGCGACATCAGCCTCCACCCTTATTTGCAAATCATTTTTTAGGCGTGTCACCTCTCTTAGCGTGTCATAGGCGAGTCATTCTCTTTTTTGCTTTTCTTTTGTGAGGATTGGTGTAGAGAATTGAAAATGAAGATTTTTTTTTTCATTCCCTATTTTGAAGCTACTAGAAGAAATAACGTAGCTAGTTGATTATAAATCCACCAAGTGCAAAAAGGAAAAACCGAATATATTTCCATTACTGCCAAAACCCTTTTCTCTCTTTTTTTATCTTAAGAAACAAATAAACTTTTTATGAAAGTATTGGAAATATATATATTTTTATGATAAAATATATGATAAAAGTATTTTTTAAAAATTTAAAGTACATCAAAAAATGTAAATAAGAATAATAATGACTTTGACAGTAAGGATTGTTACTCTATTCAAGTTTTTTTTTTCTAAAAATGAGTACATCTATTTTTATGAAAAAGATAAGTAAATTAATTTTTAATTAAAAAAGTAAAAAATGACAAAAATAGAGACTTGCCACTGCACAACACTTCACTCCACACCTTTGCCACACGCTGACTAGGCTGTTTTTTATTGGCTATAGCATTTCATGTCAGCGTGTGCCATTCCATTTTTGCCTCTCCATTGCTCATGCTCTAATAGATCTAGAATTCAAAGCGCCAGATCAAATGGGGGAGTACAAGTCTAAAGTGATAAATTCATAATGATCTTTAGATTTTTATGTACTACTCCATAATCTTTCACATTTTTTCATTCATTCCAAAAAAGAAAATATTACTTTTTACATTTGGAAAAGCTTTAGTGACTCATATTTTCTCCTGTTTCATAAAACTTTTCTATGAAAAAACACGTCCTAAAAATATGTAATTTTGATAATTTTTCTAATTTGTTGAATACTTTATAATAAGATACGATATGATATGTATGATAAATGAGTTATAATTAAAAAATAATATCAAAATTATGCTATTTAACAACACATATTTTTTAACATTTGAAAAATTTTATAAGACGAGAATGTATAATTTCTTTGTCATTTTCATTATTTTTGTAGAATTTATGGACTGGATTGCTTGATTTCATTAAACATAAACCAGCTATTCATAATAGTTAAAAGACCATGATCTAACTACAGACTGAATACTAATGAGCTCAATAATACATTCTAATAATTTTCAATAACATGATTTTATTTTTCTTAATTTTGTCTCCAGTTTTTTATGGAACTTTTTTTTTTCTTTTGTCCCAAAAGTTATTCTCCTCTCAATTAAAATTACTTGCTCGTATTTACCTCATCCAATTATTTACATATTTATCGCATTATGTTTACGTATTATTCTCTTCGTCTCCTAATTAATCATTCTCCTTCCATTTTTAGTTTATCCCAAAATAATTATCATTCTTCGTATTTCCATGCTTATTTAATAATGTATGCTGGAGTAAAAAATATGTCATTCACAATCTTTTTCTTTCTTTTAAATAAATTTCAGCGGCGTATTTTTTAATTTTATACACCATGATATTAATCTATCAATCACAATTTATTCACTCTAATACCATGATCTCTTCACTTTATTCTTAATATTTGCGGAGTATTACTTTTTCTTATTAGAATTAATTTAGTTCAGACCAGATCAGATCAAATTCAACTTTAAATATAACTAAATTTAAATTAAATCAGATCAAAACTTATTCCAATTACATAATAATCATTTGGATCAGGTTAGGAAAACATGGCCTAAAATAATAGATTTTAATTTATTTAAATTGGACACTTTATGATAACTGAATAAAAGAACCCTAATTGAATCGGGTGAAACTGTCCGTCTTCTTGCTCGTCATCTTCGTTAGCAAGAAAGCAATTCAACTTGAGAGATTCATCAATTTATTACGGAGTAGTTCACATGTTATGTTAACCAGAATAATTATACGTAATTAAGCTTTAACGGAGTAATGATTTAAAATCCTTTGATTTTTGAAATATTAACATACAAAAAGAAAACGAAAAGTAGTATCGCCTTATCGAGTAAATTTGTAAGCATTAATGTTAATTTTTTCAAATAAATAACATTTCAACCTTGTTCCGCCAACAACAAATTCTTAAACTAGCGGACGTTGCGCAATTGGCAAATACAAAGAATGTCAAGGGGGCAAGACTCAAGTTTGATTCTTGGTAATTGTGCAATTGCACATGGCAATAGGGCATCTGCAAGTATCAGGTGCAGGTTCCATTCTTTGTCATCAATCTGCGATCAAAGTCTAATTTATTTAATCTCAGTATCCATCTGGTTCATCTTTTTTTTAAAAAAAAATACTTTAACGAGTTTTCTAACTTTCCATAATTTGAGACTTTAATAGATAAAACTAATTAGGATGGGTTGGGTGAGATTTTATTTCTTCTCTTCTCTCATTTCCGTCTCTTTCAAGTTCGTACGCTCCTTCTTCAACTCCACGCCATATTTAATTGCATTTAATTTCCCCATTTCAAGTCCGCCACCCCCCGGCCCCACTTCTTTTGGTAAAGGGTTGCAACCAATGCAACCCTTTTTTTATGCAACCCTAGTACTCAATCTCTTCCAATTTATTTTACTTATTCTCGTTTATAATATTCCCTCTATCCTAAAACTTTTTTCTCGGTTCACAAAACGAAGAAAAATCCTAAGTTTTTTCAATCTATTTTATTTAAATATTGGTATAGAAATAAAAAATAAAACATACATATTTAAAAACTACATCAAAAGTTCAACAAAACAAGTGGTGACAAGAATATTTTATTTTATCATATAGGCTATGACAAAACACAAATAAATATAAATTTCTGTAAAGTTGGAATAGTACTCTGGGAAGAAAGTTTTAGGACGGATGAAGTATTGGCTAAAAATTATTTTTTATTTAATTTATATGAAAATTAATGTGTATTCAAAAAATAAAGATTACATCACCATATCAAAATTTCTATAAAACTAGTATGATATGACAATATTGTTTTATCAAACAACTAACAAAATTGTGTAGAAAAACTGAACAAAATCTGACTTTATGGAAACTACTTCCGTCCAATTTGAATTGCTTATTTCGGTTTACGATGCTTTACTGAATTTATTTTCAATTCATTTTATATGAAAAAGATTGTAGAATTAAAAATAAAAACTACATATTTAATATTTATATAAAAAATCTATAAACTAATATTGATATGACTATATTATTTTTTCTAATGATTAATGAAAATAGAAAAATAAAATCAATAAAGTTCCTCGGATTAATAACAAACATCTTTTAATATAATAAAGGAGACTCGGATCACCAGAGCTCGACAAGTGGATCGTCTATGTGGAGTCTTTATTGACACGTCAACGATGACTGTACACGGATCTAAAGTGATTCCTAAAATAAAGACTTCATATATGGAAACTTTGTTTATAATCATTGACCATTTAGTTTATGGTAACTTTTAAAACTTGATGTTTATATACATTTGATAAATTTAAACTTATATATTTGATATTCCAAAAAACATTACATCCTTTAAAATCATTTAACTTATTCATATCTCCAAGAGTTTTTTTATCAAAAATTAAAGAAATATTTGACTAAATAGTACTAAAACTTAAGTCATTTCCCTAAATAACACTTAAACGGTTTTATTATCTATATAGCACTTAATAATGTCCAGTGATGGCCAACATTTACTTAAATAATGACTAATGGATAATGAATAAAAATGCTACATTGGAAAAAAAACACATATGATGCTATTTAGTGAAACTCATTATGTTTTAGTGCTATTTACGTAAATTCCCCAAAATTAAAAGTTATTTTTTAAATAAAATTTAGAAATTACTTCCTTAAAATACTCTAACCAACTAATTTATAAAGAAATCTCGCTAAATAAAAGTAAAATATAAAGAATGTACCGAAATAAAAGCTCCATGTTTTTATCTGAAAAATAGAAGTCTGTACTATGATAATGTTGCACTGCATATGAACATTTCACAATACTTTTTTGTATTATATATTGGCATGATTGACATTGTATATGCATTTCAACTCCTACTTTGGGATTAAAAATATGGAATTTCTATTTTGGTATATTTTCTATCCTTTAATCCTACTTAAGTCTTTTTAATTTATACCCGTATTTTTATAAGTACGTACTACTTTGTATATAAATAAAAAAATTCAATTTTTATAGTTACAACCTTTGAGATATTACTTTTTTTCGAAAAGAATTCATATGATATTAAAAATAAAATGTGTATCACCTAATTAAAAAGGGAAATTTTAACAAGAAATACTTTATGATTTAGTGCACTTCAAAATTTTTTCCCTAATAAATACAAGTTCCTTAAATATGTAAAAAGGAATTAAGCAAAGATTCTATCAAGATTCAATTTTTTTAAACAAATCACGCTAAATAAGAGTAAAACATAGAGAAAAGACCAAAATATGAGTTCCATGTTTTTTATTCTCTAAATAAGAGTTCGCACTGTAGTAATGTAGTACTGTAGTACATGTAAATTTTACTCTAACTTTTGGTAATGTACATGGTCATGATTGATAATGTAAATACATTTTTTCTCATATTTCGAAAATAAAAACATGAAACTCATATTAACCAAAATAATCTTGAAAAATATTCTCAATCATATTTTTATATAATATAGAAAAGTAAAAATTATCTAATTTAGCATCTGTTCTTTTAAATTTGAAAAGAAGAGATAGATGTGGAAAGAAACTGAAATATGTTGCAAAACATAAAAAGAGTTAGAAAAGGCTAAAAAGAATTAGAAGAAAGTAAAAAGAGTTAGAAGTTTGAAAAAAATAAAAGGAGTTGAAATGAATATTTTTTTTGATAAAATAAGTTATACTAACATATTTTTTTGAAAGGAGTTAAAATATAATCCTAACATAACGAAAAAATAATTGTATATTTATTTTTAAAAATAGCCATATAAGGAGTTATTTTTTTTCCTGACATTGTTTTTAGATGAAAAGTCTATTAAATTTTTACATATATAAACATATAATATACTCCGTACTAAAATACAAATTTTAGGGAAATTTGACATAGATTATAATTAATAGTGTTTATTAAATAATTTCCAATGATTTTCATTCTTTAAATATTATATAGAACTAAAATTAATATTTTAAACTCTTCTCATGGAAGTCATCTAATTAAAAATACAAACCATATTAATCGTGACAAATATTTTGCAATAATTTTTTTATATAATATAGAAAAGTAAATTTTATCTAAATTACCATCTGTTTGAAAGAAGAGTTAGATGTTGAAAGAAATTGAAAAAAAGTTAGAAGAAACTCAAAAGAGTTAGAAGTTTGAAAATATTGAAAGGAGTTAAAATGAATATTTTATTAATTAAAATAAGTTATACCTCATGTTTTAAGTTTCATTTCCTTCTATTTTTTTGTTATATATCCTATAATTTTTGTCTTAGACATTATTTAGTACAAAAAAATTTGTGTGACTCACACTTATTATTTCTCTTAATTTTTAGTATCAATATCATTCCTAAAATTTTTCATTTCTTAGTTTGTGTCCCTAACTCATGTCAAAATAATGCTAAGACGAAGTGAGAAATATTTTTTATTAATGTTTTTAGAGGAATAATTCAATATTTATCGATCAAACAAAAATAATATTAAATTTCACTTTATACACTAAAATAATTACAACTTAAGATGTGGCTCATGAAATGACTCGGGAATTAGCAATATTCATTTATTATCAGAAATGGTCAATGTGATACAAGTTAATTACTTTATTTTGATTAAGTAAAAGAATCATTTTAATATGACAATAAAAACAATTAACAAGAAAAAACTCAATCAAAAGTATATAAAAATGCAAAAATGAATAAAAATAATGATCTTTGTGCGTGTTTGAGAAATCTTATATAATGAATCTAGATAAAAAGTGGTATTAGAATTATATATTCATTTTTAGTGGTATTGACTCGATTATAATGTTGTATATGTTCTTATTTTTCTCAATCTAATGAAAGAAAAATAAATATTACCTCCGCATCCACTAAGACGTACAATGTGAATGAGTTTCACCTTAAACTTGGGACAATGACTTTCCTACCATCCATGAATTTTGGTTGAGTAATTTATATTTTTCTATTCAATCGGTATCAAAACTCTACTATATATAGAGCTTCAATCTCTATGGTTTGAGACGGGGTATAATGGAAAGAGGGGTTTCTTTGCTTTGTTCATGAAATCATAGAACTCTAAGAGTGAGTAAGAAAATATACATTCGTCCAAAGCAAATAAAATCATTCTCCTTTTTGAGTTGAAAACATTTGTCCTCAAAACATATTTTTTACCATTTATATAACCAAACATAGGAAATTAAATTAAAATTTCTTAAAATGTATTTTTCTTTTAACCAAACATATCTTATGAGTTTCATTTTCTTGATGAAAAAAATACAGAACAAAAAGAAAAATCGTTCAGTCCCGTGCGTGGCACGGGTTAAAATGCTAGTACAATTTAATTTAACACAAAAAGACTAGGAGAGAAGGAGTAGCACACTTTCCTTTTTTTTTTTAACATTTCCCCCCAAATTTGTCAAAAGAAGAAAACTAAGGGTAACTTTTTGTTATTGTTTGATCCCAATTGGAAGTCTTGTCGGGCCATTCTAAGGTGTTTTCTTGTTCTTTTCCATTTTATATCCCTTACATCCCTAATTTGATTACAAATTAAAAATTACGAGATAAAATATCTCGTGTTTTGAATTTTTTTAATTATAATTTGGTATATCAATAAGAAATAAAAATTACTACCTCCGTCCCACTATATTCGTCCACTTTTGACTTTTGGAACTGTTCATCTAAGCACTTTGACTCATCAAATTCTCTCAATGTGTAAGCCTAAATATAGTCATGTGTAATTTTATTTGATTTGTCTTAACATATAGATTATTAATATATAATTTCTATAATTTTTTAATATACAAATTACAATATAAAATGGATTAAAAAAATGCATTTGATGGTGTGTAAAAATGAAAGTGGACAAATACTCTGGGACGGAGGGGGTATATATTTAAAAAAATATATCAAAAGTTCTACATGACAAGAAATGATATGAATATTTTATTTTATAAAAACGCATGACAATGAAAAAATAGAAATAAACAATAGTTATCGATGAGAGAGAAAAAATTGTTATATATATCGGAACGGAGGGAGTATTTTATTCTGTATTCCATCCGTGATAAATTAATAGTCTTATTTTCTTTTTCAAATAATTTCAAAAAAAGTGTCTCAATTCATATAAGACTAATTAATTTTTTTGGGGTACTTTCATAGTTTTTTACTCATGTTTAAGTATCCTTGTCCTAAATTGTAATAAGATGATGAATTCGAGTGTAAGTACTTCCTTTGTCTCAGAATACTTGTCCAATTTTGAATATTTATAGTCAATGCGGAAAAAACTTTGACTTATGATTAAATAAAAATTACATACATATTAAATTAGGCATAGAAATATTTTGAAAATATTTTTCCAAGATAAACCTGATAAAATATTCTTGTATCAATATTTAATATAATTTTTTTAAATAAATGGCCAAAACTTATCAATTTTGACTAACAGAATTACGAAATACTCAGGAGCGGAAGTAATTCTATACATGTGCTAAACGTATATCTCTTTTTTAAAATGATAAAAAGGTTAAAATTAAAATAAAAAAAGAACTGCTAGGACCAAACCAGATATGGATATAAAATGAATTATTAATTGAACGGTGGACGTGTATATCTTGTCCGGACGGTCAAGATGTTCCCATGTGAGAGATTGAGATTTCAAATCATAATAGAACCCACATTTCTAAAAAGAAAATGAGACAAGATATAAGTTTTGATACCTTCAAAATCAAAATACTTTTTTGGTGTTTGGTGAAATCAAGATATCTTCAAATATCATAAATTTTCTAAATGGAGATATGCTATATAAAAATCAATTATATGGAGTATATGGAGAAGGTTGGTGTACCTAGGGGTTATTTAGTTGAAAGAGGATGGAAAATTTCTCTATACCCCAAATTTAGGCTACTCCTCCCACTAAGAGGAGTGGAAATGGGTTTCACGCCCAACCACGTTAAAGTAGTTTTCACGCGTGGAGGGCATTAAACACTGCCTCCTCCCTCCGTTATGGTGCGTTATAATTCATGCGTCAAAACTTTGACGCAATTTGAAGCGTTAAAACACCTTCTCTCTTCCTTTTCTCTCTTTTTTCTTCTTTTATTCTCTATAAATTAAATTAATTTTTTTAAATTCAATAAAAATACAAATCTCTCTTTATCTATCATCTTTTTAAAAAAATTATTATTCAAGTATTTTATTTATTTTTTCATTAATGTAATTTTTTTATTTAATAAATGTGATTTTTCATAATAAATTTAATTTTTTTATTTAATGAATGTAATTTTTCATAATGAATGTAATTTGTTTATTTAATGAATGTAATTTTTTATAATCAATGTAATTATTTTATTTAATGAATGTAATTTTTTAATGAATGTATTTTTTTAATGAACTATTCCCATTTCAATTCTTTTAAATAATTAAATATTTAAATGTTACTCCGTATTAAATCAATTTTAGAAGATGTGTATTTAAAATGTAAAAAAATTAAGGCTTGAAGCCCGGTTTGAAGCCCCGGGGCTTCAAACCCATTTCCACTGAAACTGTGATGTAAGTTAAAGCTGACGTGACAGAGAGAGAAAGTTTGAAGCTCCGATTTGAAGCCCTGGGGCTTCACGAGTATTTCTAGTGCCCTAACCATCCACCCTCTCGTCAATTTAGGGAAGCGGTGGGAAGGGAAAAAGATAGTCAATTTGTTTAATAATTTTATTTTTACTTTGTCCTTAATTATAAAAAGAATATGCAGTACAATTTTTTTCCTTTCTTTAAACTATTTTAATTATAAATGGACATAATAATAAAAAATATAAATTACATCATTCAAAGGTACATAACAAATTCTATAAAATAAAAAGTAAAAATATTTTATTTTATTAAATGGTTAATAAATATTCAAATACTCAAATATCAGACATGGACATTTATTTTGAGAGAGAGAGACAAATTATCATTCCTGTATTTCAAAACCGGAGTAGTTGCTTACCATCCATATTTTAGCGTCCGTTTGGATAAAAAAATGGAAAGAAAAAAAATAAGTGGTGAGAAAACAAATGTTACACCATCCCCCCTAGACTTGAAGGGTGTTCATCCAATGAAAAATTCGAAGTACATTGAATATTTATGAATAAAATAATTTTTTGAAAACAAATTACTCTCTCCGTCCCATTTTATAACGACTGTTTCGGTTTACGATGTTTGATTGAAGTTATTTTCAAATCATTTTATATGACAAATGGTATAGAGTTAAAAAATAAAAATTACATATCAAAATACTACATCAAAAGATCTACAAAACTAGTAGTGACAACAATATTTTATTTTATCAAATTGCTAATGAAAATAGAGAAAGAAAGTGAATGAAGTTTGACCATGTGAATAGTAAACAGACATTATAATTTGGGACGGAGGGAGTATAAGATAAATATAATTAAATAATTTCTGTACTAATATGCAATATAATTTCTAGTAAATTAGCAATTTAATTTCTTCTAATTTGATTATTAAAGTCAAACGGGTAAAACACACTAGAGTTAAAAATACATTATTAAAATGTATTTTGAAGAAAAGTATTTTACTCCATCCGACTCAGTTTAAAGTGTTTGTTTTGATTTACGATGTTTAACTAAAATTATTTTCAATTCAATATATATATGAGAACTGGGGTGAAAATAAAAAATAAAATGTATTTTTTTTTAATAAAAGTACATGAAAATTTCTACAAGAGGTGTCATGACTATTTTATTTTATCGCATGAATAACAAAAAAAATAAAATAAAATTTGACGATATAAATAAAAAGCAAACACTTTAATTTGAAAGGGAGAGAGTAAGCAATTTTTTAAAAAAATTAAAATAGAGAATATTTTGAAATAGATTTGAAAAAATTAGTCTAAACTTTAATGGAGACCAGAAGACTTCAAAATCAACATGGCCTCTATACAAGATTCCCAACCTTTGAAACTTGCCTTCCAATTTAGTTATCAACTTTTTTGTTTTTATTTATCCAAAATTAATTATAAACACAATAACAATTTATCTAAACTGTGTTTATTTAATAAAATGTTTTCAAAATATAATTTTATCTAATTAATAGACTATATTTTATTTAACGTTTGATCAAAAGTTAAAAATGATTGACTACAAAAAATCAAAAGTGGAGAAATATTGAGTGATGGAGGTGGTATTTGACATTTCAACCTCATTTCTTAAAAATGAGATTTTTAAAAGTGTACAACTAAACCGGAATGACGGGAATACGAGACCAAACGTTTTTCTACTCTGTACGATAAAAGTATAAAACCGTAATTATACAAAGTTTCCCACAACCACTTTTCAATGTACACTAATACTATATCAACTAACCAAAAACTAATTGTGCACTAAATAAAACTTAAGTGCCTTTAACCACAAAAATGAACACAAACAATTTATAGACCTTTCTCAGATTCTTTGAAGTTGTCAAACTCGAATCCTTGTTCAAGTTTTAGCTCTCCTTGCATGGGACTTTGACAATTCTCACTTCCTTCACATTGTTCTTCTCAAACAAACTACAAACCCAGTAAAACCACACAAAAATAGAGTCAAAGAGGGATGCGTTTACGCATGCCTTATCCATTCTCGAAAATAGAGAAATTGTTTCCAGAAGACTCTGAGGTCAAACATCGAAGCAGAGACAAAGTAAATAATACTCGGGTAAACCACAAAAGAAAGTAAGAAAAAGATGCATACTAAGGTAAAACACACCTTGTTCTAAACCAGCTTCAATAATAGATTAGCCTGCAAAAAGGAAGAAAAAATGACACTTACAAGATAATATCATAGGCTGATTCCCCATACCCAACTTCTGATAATTGGTTGTTCAGTTGTTCTTAACAAAGAAGGAACATTATGCACATTAATCGAAGGCCTATTAAACTGAAGGCCAAAAATTCCACGAGTTCCTATATTATACATCCGGATGTATCATGTCTACTGTATATCCGACACACACGTACACACACGACGAGTTTACAAGTTACAAAATATGGAATGCTCATTTTTCAAAAAATTTTCTTTTCCATACTTGGAACATTTGGATTATGAAATTGATGAATGCAAATTTAATAGTTGCACCATTGCTCATTTTGTTGCTCAAGAGCTTTTCATTTTGTGGTTAATAACACTTTCTATCCGCAAAGGGATACACATAAATTGAACAAAAAATGCATATAGCTCCAGAGCGTATACGGGGACGGTGTTGGAAACACCAAATTTTCAAACTTTATAAAGGATTTGGGTTTTGGGGCGCCCCCAAGTACCCAAGCGGGGAGGTTTTAAGGACAGGAAGCGGCACTTATTTGAAGAATATGGCAAGATAGCTCAAGAGCTTGCACATTATAAAGTTATTTGATGCACATTTACAAGTTACGTAGTACTCGATGATGCACAAGAAAGTAGTTACATACGGGTGTAGTTTTTGGCATTGGAAATGAGATTACCTGGATTGGATTCGATGTGAAAGAGCCCAATCTGTGTCCCACGAGAGGGAGGCAGAGACGCCGGAAAGAAAGAGTGAGTGCGGGTCCCACAACAATGAGGGAGGCCGAGAGTGCGGAATGCGAAAGGAGCAATGAGTCTTTAACACTAGCAGTCCACTTTCTATGGAATCATGCTCCCCCATCCTTTAGAGCACTTCTCTTGCAAGAATACAAATCAAGAATCACCAAAAGTCCCCGCAAGTACAAAGCCCCCCTTCAAAGTGATGGAAACGAACACGGTCCCTCACAACTATTACTCTGTTCAACACCTTCGAGACAACCTTCATCCACGAATGGCAATCCAAACAAGTTCGAAGATTTTTCGTGACCCGAATAACATCCTTTGGGCCTCGCGACCTCATGATCCCATAAACAAGTGCTAATTTCTCGCTGTGCAAAGCCAAATTCTCTTCCTTTTCCTCCTCTGATATGTCCATCAATACCAACTCGGTCTCGTGATGAAACCCCTCCATTTTAGTCAATGTGACCAACACTTTCAACGATTTGTGTATAACGTTCATTTCTGGGTGGGACCGGTCCCCCGCGTTGAACACGTGAACAGTGTTTCCCATTTCCACCCAACTTCTTCCTCGCGTCTTACGCACGCCGTTTTGCTTCATTGCTTCTCTCAACTCCTCTGCACTGTCCCATTTCTTGACCGAGCAATAAATGTTTGACATCAACACGTAATCTCCACTGGTGAGGTGAGATATCTCAGTTGCTGCAACTTCTCCGAGCTCGGGGTTCTTGTGGGTCCTACAACTGCTTAGGAATGTCCTCCATATGACGACATCGGGTTCCATTGGCATTTCCTTAATCATTGAGTAAGCTTCTTCAAGAAGTCCAGCTCTCCCAAGAAGATCCACCATGGCTCCGTAATGCTCAAGTTGGGGGCGAACAAGGAAATGCCCTTTTTTCATCAAATCGAAATGTCTTTTCCCCTCTTCGACCAAACCACAGTGACTAAAAGCAGTTAGGAGCGCAACGAATGTTATGGAATCAGGCAAAATGGCTTTGGCCTCCATTTGCTCAAAAACCTTAATGGCTTCCGAAGCAAGACCGTGGGTTCTAAGCCCATTGATCATTGCATTCCAAACACAAACATTATTACGTTCCACGCTGGAAAAAACCTCTCTTGCAGCCTTAATGTTCCCACATTTTGAGTACATGTCTATGAGTGCAGTTGATAGGATGTAATTGAGTTGAATGTTTCTCTCAATCATCAAATTATGCACATGCTTTGCGCGATTGAGATCCCCGAGTTTCGCACAAGCTGTCATTACAGAGGCAAAGGTGTATCCGTCCGGTTGCATTTCAGATACAAGCATCTTCCTGAAGGTACTCAATGCCTCATTATGTAATCTATTCTTTACAAAACCTCCAATCATCGAATTCCACGTGATCAAATCCCGGGATGGCATTTTAGTAAATATTTCCTTTGCGATATCGACTTCTTTCATCTTCATGAAGCTCACGATCATCAAATTTCCAGAAAGGACATCAAAATCCCATTCTGAAACTACACTTGGCAGTTGATGTGCGGGGTGGGGGCAATTACAGGATAAGTATGCCATTATCAACAAGCGCAGAAGGGATGGATTCTTTGCATATCCAGATTTGATCATTTTGCAATGTGTTGTAGTTGTGATCCATGATTTGGGGTTATGTTTGCATGCTTCCAGAGTGCATATAAGCATTTGGTAGTCTGAAATGTTTTTCACAAGCATGAAGATGATAAGAAGAAACAAAACATAGTTATCTGTTTTTAATCAAAATTTTGAAAAGTATATAATCCCTCCGTACCATATTAGTTTTCCCACTTTAGCAGAATATACCAGTAGTCGAAGCTCAAGCAAGGCGTGGATATTATTCATACAATTTGAAGGCAAGAAATACACAGCAATTCAATGAAACAACAACAAATCTTAGATTTACAAAGATGGTAAAGTTACCAGCATTAGAATAATGAGTTTCTTGTGAGGAAAGACTTGAATGTGAGGCTTGAGAGCTGAAAGTAGCAAAATGGGTAAAACGCAACGAAGAAGTTACTCTCCCTCTGTGATTTGCAGTGATTCTAACCGCCACCATCATCTTCCTCCTGCCAACTTCCAAGCATATATGCTTTTATACTCAGAAGAATGTCTATTAAGCAGATTGACGAACAGTTTAATTACACAAGCTCATTTTACTTGAATCCTTCCACTTATCCCGCTTAACGTATATCTGGTGCTCGCTCATTTGGTGACATCCAACAACAAACCCAGTAAAGTCCTACAAAAAATAGGATTAGGTGTGTGTATGCAGAACTTACTCATACTAGGAGACCTTACCCTTACCACGTAGTAGAGAGCCGGCTCAAATATAGCGGTAGAGGCAAAGAGCCACTGTAGCATGAACGAAGTACGACAAACACAAAAAAAGCATACAAACCAACATAAGAACACACAAAGCACAGAAAACACACAAGTACAAGCTGCACACTAGGCATTTCTACCATTTCGTGACATGCATTTATTAAATACGGAGTAATTAATTTAAGCTTTTCTATTCGTACACCACTTTCCAAACGAACTACTATGACAAGCTCACAGGAATATGCATATACAAGTTCTTTTTTTGTTCTCACTGAACAAAATTGATGTATAAAGTTGACTGGCATACCCAAAAAAAAAAAAAATCTTTGTTAGTTTATCACTTGATCTGCAAACTATCTTCACCAATTCATTATTACATATCATTCATCAACAGAAAATTCATCAAGAATTTTTAAAATGAGATTTAATAGTCTACTTTTAAGTATATTCACTGCTAAAAACTAAATATTATAAATATTTAAAAATTAAACCATCTTATTCACGCATTTATTTAATTACATATGTGATGCAGTTTGCTTTACCAATTCTTCCACCAAAACTGAGTCATGAAAAACTGTAGCTTTACTATGAACACTGGTAAGTGGTGCCCTAACCTTAGCCTAAACAATATAAAATGCTGGAAAAATGCAAAATTTTCATATCACAAGACTGCAATAGATCCTCCTAACAAGTTCCCGGCCGAATCAGTTTGATGTAGTGTTTCAGATTTGGAATTTCGACATCTAGAAACTATAAATGAAAACATCTAAACTAGTAATTGTGTGCGTCATATATGAATAATCCAAAAAGAGGGCACAATTTCTGTATGAAAATATAAAATGAAAACGAAAATGAGAAACCTGAGGTTTGTGTACATGGAAGAAGGCGAACTGGGGAAGGTTGAGAATTGTAGAACACTTTCGTGAACAAGTCAAAATTGACAGTAAAATTGACTATTCTTACAGTGTAATAATTTTGATAAATCTTCTTACTCTCTCACCCTTGCAACATTCAAATTTAGTAGATTTTGGAGTAAAAATTTTGACTATAGTGTCAATTAAATTTGGATGGTACAATTTAAAAAGGGTTAAAATCAGTTCATGTCGAGCCGAGTGGAGAAAGAGGAAGTTAGAGTGATTAAAACCATAGACATCGTGAATGCTCCAGTTAAAGCCAATATCATATTATGACATTGTACGTATGTGATCCTAATGTATATAAAAAACTTTTATTTTTTATTAGAAAAATTATTGCACCCTTACATATTTAGGAATTAAGATTCGTTTAGTGAACGAAAGGCATGAATTTTGATATTTTTTACATCACTCTTAGTTTTTTGGTGTTTAGTTAAAAAAAACTAAAATTTATATTTAATTTCTCAAGGTATCAACCCTTTTAAGTAGAGTGTTTTGATCTTCTAAATTTAGCAGATTTTAGTATCGAGAATCGATATCTTGTCAACAATCAACCTCCCTTATTGCCAAATATCATCGTCAGTGCTCGTTCGCTGGTGTCCATCCCCTGCCTATGACTAAAAATCATTATTTTAACTCATTCTTCACTAAGGAGTATATTTTATATTTTAAAACACATCAGATTCTAGAACTCATATCATATATTTTAAAACGCACCAAATTGATCCTAGTCGATTGTCAAATGGCATATCATTTTTTGTTTGAAATAAAATTAAATAATCATTTCAAATGAGTTTTTTTAAGAGTAATTTACCTAAATAAGACTAAAACATAATGACTTTCTCAATATAGGACCATATATTTTGATTTTCCAATGTAGGACCATTGGTCATTATCTATAAGTCATTATTCAATTAAATGTCCAGCATCACTTGGATATTATTCTTCTCACTAGTCATTATTAAGTCTTATTTAATGAATAAAAAAATTCAAGTCATACATTAGGAAATGACTTATATTTTAGTCATATTCAGTGCAAATTTCACTTTTTTAAAATTATTCCAGATCCTAATGAACCCCTTCATTGACATGTGATGTTATTTCATTAAATCATGGGCTTGTCTAATTTTTTCGAGTGAGCATCTATCTCTCCGATGTTATGAATTAAATATAGAAGCCCTTTTAAATAAAAACATCGTGCTTTGCTTAATTGGGCCTCCACATAGGAAGTGAGCCCAAACCCCAAGATACATGATCCAAATGTTTTCATGCCAATTGGCGTTATTTAAGATAGTGCACATTAAATACCAGCCTTAAATTAAAGTGATTTTTTTTGAATTGCTTGTCAATTTGCATTATTAGATAGTGTTATCACAACTCTAAAGTTAATCTTTGGTTTTCGATCTCTTAGTATTATTTTGCAACTTACAATAGACTCTATTTGTCCCACAATTGATTACAATGTTCACTATTTGAAAATTGCGATAAATTTTATTTATTCGTTTTATTGATTATTTGATAAAATAAAATATTTTTGTCGCATCTTGCTTTGTAAAACTTTTGATGTAGTTTTTAAATATATAACTTTTATTTTTTATTTGTGTCTCAATCTTTAAATAAAATGAATTGATTTTTTCGTAATCTGTAACTTATAATCGAAATAGGGACGGAGAGAATATGTATATGGTGAAAAATTTATGGTTTTTGTTTTATTGTCACTTGTAGATTTCACCCCATTCGAAAGAGGTTTACATCTCATGTAAAATTTGTACTCCCTCCGTTTCTTAAAACCCTTCCTCTTTCATTTTTTTTTGTTTTCCTTAAAACACTTCCTTTTTTCTACGAAGTATTAAAAAACCACTTTTACCCCTACTTTTTCATACCGTACCTATCACATCATACTTTTTCACTAATAACTAAACTATCACATCTTACTTTTACCCATTACATCAGGGGCAAAATTGGAAAGTCAACTAAAATTACACTTTCCTTATTTTGCCCAAAAGTCAAAACAAGAACCGTTTTAAGAAACGGAGGGAGTACTAAATAAGACTAAAACATAAGTCATTTCCCAATATAGGACTTAAATTTTTTTATTCACTGGATAGAACTTAATAATGTCTAGAGAGAGGAATAATGCTCAAAGATGGTAGACATTTACTTGATTAATGACTAACGGATAATTACTAATAGTCCTACATTGGGAAATAAAAACATACCGTCCTATATTGAGAAAGTCATTATGTTTTAGTCACATTTAGATAATTTCTCACATCTCATTGCAATATATGAAAACTTAATTAGGTACTAAATTGTCAACATAGATCACATGGTGTGTAAATAAATAGATACATATAGACACACGAATATCACAAAATGTTGATATATAGATGCTCTAAAAAAACACAAACGGTGTATAACATTAATTATGTTGTAGCTTATTTTGTTAATCTATAAAAAATAATAATGTACTCCCTCCATTTTTCAAAATAGTTCCTCGTTCTCTCGTTTTTTTGCTTGCAACAAAGCACTTCCACTTTGATAAAAAGATTATTATTAATATATTCAAATTAAGTTGTTGCAATATATTTCATTCATTTTGCATTGATATAATAAGTTATTTAAATGAGTTTTCTCTCTTTTTTCTTCGATATTTAAGACATAATTGAAAAGTTAAATTACAAAAATAAATTTGACAGAAGTCAAAATAAGAATTGTTTTACTTGGGTACCAATGTCTTTTAGACCATTTTTTTTGTCCGAGTAGTCCTTTTTTATTCATCAAATTAAATTTCGTTCTATAAATGGAGGAAGAATGGTGTGTGATTGGAAACACACATAAGAACCACAAAATAGAAAAAATTGACGAATTACATACATCTCAACAAATTGGTATATAATATGGAAGAAATCACAACAAAAATAGCTGCGGTGATGACCTTGATCATGTTCTTGCTGGTTTCAAATAATAATAATATTGCAGCTGATGCCAATAATAATACTCCAAAACCAGGTGATGACGGTGGTTCCGTCGTCCCCGTTGGCGGCAATGAACGGGCGGCGACCACCGTTACAGCCTCGGTTAAAAAGCCGCATGCGGCGGAATCCGGCGGCGGAAGCAGCAAGGTGTTGGGCAGGAGATCGCTGGAGACATGTAACCTCTCATGCTTCATTGCTTGCAGGTGTCAAGTTTGTTGTAGGGGTGAATGCACCCCGCCCGCCCGCCCCTAATTATAATTAACTCATTTAATTAAATATGATACGGAGTACTACGTACAAAGTACGTGATATATTTGCATGATATGCATGCATGCATGTATGGAGGGAGGGAGAAGTTTATTAATCACAAGCTGATGATCAATCACATGAATAAAGTAATTTATTTATTGAATAAAAGCTTCCTCCTTCTTTTTACTACGAAGCACTATTTTAGTTTACTTTTTTATTCATCTCATATGTGTTCCCTGTAAAATAATGTTTTAAGTAATAAACTTATTGCATTTGAAGTAGGACTAAGAACGTGTTCTATATAATTTATTCTTATTGATATCTGATCATGTTGCTAGCTTAAATCAAAAATATATTTAAATATAACTACAATTAGGTCAGACCAGAATTTCATTCATCTTGATATATATTACTATCATGTAATATAATAATAATCTTAATAATAAATTATTATTATTATTATTACTATTATCATTATTGTTAAATTATCCTCATCATCTTCATCATCGGAGGATACAATGGCATAAGTATATATCCATGGTCGGAATTGCTATGCATTGAAGGCTCTACCCTGAGTGAGATAGTTACGATCCACATAATGTATCATGTATTGCACGCTCTTCGGGCATAACAACCTAACATGGGTGATGTCGTGCACCATCATGTATACATGCAAAAATTTTGATATCTGACAAGTAAATAGTAATTACATTTTTAGTACTAGTAATTAATTAGAACACACATTCATGAACTCCTGTATAATTAGAACACAATTACATTATGTTTATACGTAGCTCATGTCATACCTCAAGTATACAATGATGATGGTCTATTGGTCTTCCCATCGCATGAACTCCGTATATTCTCATGTTGCATCCTCAGCTCTATCTCCTTCGCACGCTAATGGTAGGCAGCACAGATGTGTGTCACCCACTAACATAACTCTATGCATCTTGGGCCTAAGCGAGTGTACAGATTCTGTGGAACAAGAATGGTTAAGAAATATTGTGCACTAGTAAACAAACAAGGGGTGTAAAGACTCCACAAATCACAATAAATTAAATCAAATACGGCATTTGCATTATTGGTACTCAAAGGAAACACTGAGCGAGTTTGTTAGTAATAAAAATATCTCACATGAAATGTATTGATATTGATTGTCATATTGTACGAGAGTGCATGGAGTAACAGAATTTCTACCATACTCGTTATGTTTCGGCCCATCTTCAAGTCGCTAATCTGTTTATCTTGGCCTTGCCTAAGCTTACTTTTCAGTTCTTATTGTCTACGTTGGGCATTCATGATCTTCATGTGCCAACTTGAGAGGAGTGCTAGCGAGTATCATATCCGGTGTTGTGCTAATGGGCTTAGAATAGTTATTTTTGTTAATGGGTTTATTTAAGAGAAATTTACTTAAATAGGAATAAAACATAATGACTTTCCCAATATAGAACTATATGTTTTTATTTTCCAATGTAGGACCTTTAGTCATTATCAAGTAGTTATTATTCAAGTAAATGTCCATCATGGACATTATTCTTCCCTTTAGATCATTATTAAGTACTATTTACGGAATAAAAAAGTTTAAGTCTTATATTAATAAAGTCATTATGTTTTAGTCCTATTTAGTGCAAATTTCACTTTATTTAACCATCTTTTATATTTTTCTATATAAATTAAATAGTTGTTGATTGATGAAAAATTGAAGGCAATTGTATAGCTACACCTTCCAAATCTTTAGGAGTATGGTTCAAAATAATTGTTTAAATAAAAATAAATAAAATCGAATGCAAATACCTTAGCTCCATAGGCGTGCTAAATTGTCAACATAGGATCACGTGGTGTGTAAAGAAATAATTCAATCCTTTTATAAAACAACTAGTATTTTAACCCGTGCAATGCACGGGGTCAAACAAAATTTTCGTTGATTCTGAATTTTTTTATGTAATATTTTTTCAGGAATCAAATAAATATATTTTTCACACGATTTTTAATACATTAGACAACAACACCAGAGTAAGATATACTCCATCCGTCTCCCTAAGATGTTCTCATTTTGACTTTTGGTAGGTTTTAAGGAGAGTTGAAAAAAGGTGAAAGTTTACCATAATACCCTTAATGAAAAATGAGTGGAGTGTATTAAATGAGGTGGGTGAGGTGTAATAAATAAAGTAAGTGAGGGTAGTTGTGGTATTTTAATTATTAAAAAATTAAATGAGAAGATCTATTGTGGACATAGAAAAAAGGTTATTGAGAAGATCTATGAGGAACGGAGGGAGTATATTATTTGAGGAACCGGAAGTGTACTCGACAAAGTCATTTATAATTCCAACTTTTTGAAAGACTTCGAGGTATACAACGTATTTCGTACGATTGCAAGAGTTTTTTTTGTCATTTAGAACCAATATTTTTAATCATGTCGTTATCTTCACTCGTGAAACGGAAGCATAAAGCTTGTCATGAGTGGATAAAGTTGGTCATGAGTGAGTACCGACTTTGTTCAAAATAATCCAATAAAAGATAATGTTTGACCTTTGCTTTTGTTAATAGTCATATCAAAATATAAGATTATTGGGATTTGGCTTCCTTGAAATTTTAGGGGTAGTCATGAATCAG
The DNA here is from genome assembly GCA_900332095.2 of Cuscuta campestris. Taxonomy (NCBI): domain Eukaryota; kingdom Viridiplantae; phylum Streptophyta; class Magnoliopsida; order Solanales; family Convolvulaceae; genus Cuscuta; species Cuscuta campestris. The sequence goes on from OOIL02003368.1 coordinate 154,637, forward strand.
ATAGTACCAAATTCATTCAAGGTATGTAAACCTTTTCACCAACTCGATTTTCCGAAACCACAATTGTATCGATAAAGTTCTTTTGCAGCTCTTTAACTATTACACAATCCAAATGTTTGGTCAATGTTTCTCAATAACATAATTCGTACCGCTTTTTTAAAACTAATTTTTGGTTTAGGATCCCCGAATATTTGATTTCATTCAAACAGTCAACTGTTAATCAATCGTCATCAACACCTACATATGAATCTCTCCGACATGAAGAATCAGAACATAAGTACTCCTTTTCATCTTCAGCGATGAGGGATAGGACAAATTCTTTTTTATTTTTCTACAGCCTTGAGCATGTGTGCCAATAGTACCGTATCCAAAAAATAATCATGTTTCATATTCTTTCATAGGTTCAGAGAAATGAAGTCCATTTTACTCTTGAGGAGATACTTTTTGTCAAGAATCAAGAATTCGAGTGATATTTCAACATCAACAGTTCTATCAATCACTTGTTCAAGCTTTCCATCTCCGATTTGATTATCCAGACAAAAAAAGCTTGTACTCCCGAACATTTGATTTCATTCAAACACTCAACTATTAATCAATCGTCATCAAACACTCAACTATTAATCAACCGTCATCAACACCTACAATCGTCATCAACTATTAATCAATCGTCATCATCTTCAGCGATTAGGGATATGACAAATTCAATTATCATTTTTCTATAACCTCGAGCATTGGTGCCAATAGTGTCATATCCTAAAAAAGAATAGTTTTACATATTCTCTAATATGTTTGGATAAATGAAGTTCATTATACTCTTAAGGAGATAATTAATGTCAAGAATCAAGAATTCGAGCGATATTTCAACGTGTGCGAGTAAATAGCCAAGTGTTCTAACCTTTACACACGAAGATGACGCTCCTACCGAGAATGTATGCTGCGATAATTTCTCTCCAGTTGAAAATCCAGCGTTACATCAGTCTATTTCATAAAGTAAAATTATGAAATATTAGACATCATATAGGAAGGTATAAGCAATACATGACTATGTAGTAATCCGCTTTCAATAAATTCAAATTTACATTAAAAACGTATCTCATCAAACCTGGAGTGAAAATAAAGCAGTATTTCTTTCTTTGAATTTTGAAATGGTATGTTCATTGAAACAAATGTCCATCACGTTATAGGAAGGATCAAAATCATTTAATTGTGCACGCCTGATCAACAATTTGAAGAGATATGTTTTATCTATCAAAAGTCGATTGAACACTTCTGGTTGTATGTCTCCACCGGGGACATTCTGCTTCAAAATTTCGTGTCATTATTTGATAGACTTGATGTATATTGGTAATCCAATCAAGTTTACATACCTCCCAGTACTTCATCATTTCGTCACATGATTTTTGGAGAAGCAAACACCCCACATTCTCGTATACTACAAAAGTAGCAATGTCTGATGTGTGTACGACTCTCATGGTTTTCGATACCTATTTCACATTTGAACACATGATTATGTTAAAAGAAATATTTTCAACATATAAATTTATAATATTGATGGATTATCAAAACATATACCTTGGAATAAGATTCACAACACGTTTTTTACAATAAGTGCAATGGTAGGACCCACCGCGGGGGTCCACCTCAGCCGCGCAGGTTGCTATAAACCAATCTGAGTCTATAATCTTGATTGTTCTGTAGATAGAATATTCACCATCCTAGTACAATCACATCATTAATAGAAGACATTGTCTCATCTTACAAAGTTTTTAGCACTGAAGCACATGCATTTATTGGAATTATTACAACTCACCTCGGTACAATCTTTTAACGACTCGATCGTTGTGGCATTAGTAATATGAAAAATGTCTTCTCCCACAGAATAAACTTGCCCCTCCCTATTGCTATTGTTGTTTCCACTTTTTGGAGTAGCAGATTCAATAAACCGTGTGAGGACAGTAGCATCATGACATATTTTCAACACTCTAAAAGATTGCTCCAGACGTCCTTGAACATTGATCTAGCCTCCACTTTAAAAAGGAAACTTTTACCCAAGAAAAATTCTCCAAACTCTGTTGGATTCTCAGTACTTCCATCCTAACATTCGTTGTAAAATTTAAGACATTAGCTTTTGAACAATTAAATTACTTAACATATTAAAAAAATGCATTTAATATTTATCCTTTTAAAGTACATACTGCATCTGTCTTTTCCAGCAATTTGGAAAATGAGGTCTTTAAAATTGAGGAGGCTTCTTGGTCAAATAACACAAACGTAGTTGTTCCGGTATCATCCCTAACCGCTAGCTTGATCAAATATCTACAAAAAACAGATATAGCATTTTACATAATTTTAATTAAACATGCACAGAAAGATGAATATATTTGGAGCTAAAATAAACCTTGGAGTGACATTCAGAACGTGACATGCACAGTACATGCAATAGTACATAGTACCATCAGCTCTCACTGCTCTATTACACTTTCAAGCTAAATAAAACCAATCCCCAGCATTGTTCACCGCATCAACAATGGCATACACGACATAGGAGCCATCCTGTTTGAATACAAACAGAATATCAGTCCTTTTTTAAAAACAATAATAAGATTAGTTAAGGACTACCTGAGTAGTATTCTTCAGTGTCGTTATTATCCTCATCTGATCAGCATCTAGGAATTCACTATGCTGCACATTTGAAATGTCATCACATGACAACATAATGGGTTGACGTTGAGATGTCACGCTAAGAGCCCTTCATAAAAATGGTTAATTGTAATAAGTTAGAGAGTTACTAAATAACGTATAGAAATAGTATGCTTACTGTATATAAGTTCTTATAGAGTAGATTTTACCCACCTCTGTCTAAATGCAATGACCTGTTCTATCTCAGGATTCAATAACATACGCGTTCCATACATGACATTCTGTAAAATTATATTTCCTGGTAGTTTTTCACATGGTTAGTTTTAAAGAATAAGCTCAAAGATGATTGTGATATGGAAATCCAAAAAAATAAAACAGAATAATATATAATTAATCGTAGTACCTTGAAACACTTTCACTTTTGCATATTGTATCACAATTATGGGATGTTCCAATGGCTGTTGTTGGAAGAAGCTTTTCAACTTGTCAACGTATTCCCCAAATAGTGTGATATCCAATGTCATCCTAGATCACAAAATTCAAATAACATAGCATATTGACACTGTTAATGGACTAATAATAACTTTTTTATGTGTAGGTCTGAAAATGAACCTAAATTGTGTGCATGAATCAAACATTTTTAACACAGAAAGAAGCTTCTGTAATTACTTGTGCAGTTGTAGTACACATTAGAGATTGTAACTAACTCGACTTAAAAATTTGAAATTACAAAGTTTAGACTTAAGAGTCAAATCATGTCTGAAAATTAATCCAAATTTTGTGAATGGATCAAACTGATCAAAATCTTTTGCCACTAAATCCTTTAAAAAACATCAAACAGTATGTATGTTAAGAACATGAATGTCTAGAAAATCCAGTGAGTATAACATAAAGCATATTAAATCCCACATAGTAAAGCATCTGTCAGTCAATCTAATTCATAGACTTCAATCTAATTCATAGACTAAAAACCCAGATGCACACTCTATGTTCAATAGTCTAGATATTTAAAAAAATGGTTCAAGTAAAAAAGTTGATGTTTAACAATCCAGAAATTAATATCACCAGAAAATATATGTTCTTCGAAACATGATTGCAAATAACTAAAAAAAGTTGTCAAAGTCTTTAAATCAAACACATCATACAATTTTTTACACATAATAAGAATCATACGCAAAATTATAAATGATTCATTGACTTACATGTTCGTCCATGAACACAATCTTAATAGAATTTGTCGTATTTTCATCACTATATTGAGGTAAAGCATATAGTCTTATGACACGAACCATGATTCTCCAACATTCACTTGTTGGATTGATTTTTGATAAAGGATGGATAGTCATCTTGTTGTAAAAATGTGTTACGGAAGATTAATGGAAAAAATTGCAATGGAAGAAAAATAGGGGTTCCGTGGAGTATAATTTTAATTGAGACAAAATATTTATAGGGAATGTAGGAATGATAAAAAGAATGAATTTCCGCAGAAAATTTCCCTACATACACGTGAAAGGAAATTTTTTGGAAATAATAGTTTCTGAAATCGAATTTCTGGAAAAAAACTGAGATTTTTGAACCCATGGAATGAGCCATGAGATTTTTGAACCCATGGATATAGATTCTGCAATACAAACAAAATCAAATGATAAAAGGCTAGCTAATCAAACAATATGTGGATCAGATTCTGAAACTGAAACAATAAAAAATGATCTTACTCTCTCTCCTCATGTGAATATTTTCTGCACCATCCTCACCACGCACACCATACATTATGTTTTTTAAAAAAGTAATCAGTCTTATTTACAAAGCACATTTGGTAGCATAAAAACACAAAGTACATTTGGTAGCATAAAAAAAGAATTCCAATAAATAAAAAGAAACATTGATTACTTTATGATATTGGTGTAAGATACACAAAAAGATTGATTTAAATCAAACTCCAAGTACCAAGCCATCAAAACTGTTTGAAGTAAGAATTGGCTCAACAATGAAAAGACACTCTTTTGTTAAAAGAATCTCAAAACACACAGATTATTGGTTCAACAAAAAGAGTAAAGATGCAGCAAGGATTTACTTACGTGTTCCATGAATGCCATTTCAGTTGAATTCATTTCCTTTTCATAATTTTACACTGGCAACGTATACATTCGTATCACACGAATTAAAACCCTCAAACACGCATTGTTCGGAGTGATCTTTGACAAAGGATGAACGATCCTGGAAGACATGCCAATAGAGCAAAGGAATAAAAAAATGCATTGCATAGATTATAATTATATTTAAAAGAAGTTTCATGAACTCAGGAATAAACAAATTTTGTTGAAGTGCCAAAATTTGGTCAATCTTTCCCCAATTTGTAAGATAATTTGTCCTCAATCGCAAAGAAAATTGGTCTGGAAAATAATACTCCGGTATTGATAATTGAATTCAATTTAACCAAAAATAATACCAAGTTGTTGTTTGTAGAAGGAAAAAGAGGATTTTTTCTTAAAATTAACCATGAATATCAATCCAATTGAATATATCCGCTACATCGTCAAATCACACACCAATCAGAATTGATAACTCCTACAAAATTGATGTTTGCAAAAGGAAAAAAAGGAATTGTTCATCAATCGATATCAATTTTATCAATCAGAATCAGAGATCATTACCGGATTTTGCAGATGAAGGAATTTTGCCGGCCTAGAAGGCAAGTCCCGATTGCAGATGGTAAGCGTGAAATGAAGAGAGGAAGATCGCAGATGGTAAGCCGAATCACATTATCTGGTCCGTAGAAAACTTAAAAAGAAAAAAACCTTTGGATCAATTGCTCACATGGCTGCTCATATGTTAAAAAAACGCCAAGTAAGCTTGACACATGTCGCAATTCTAAAAGCTAAACTCTCAAATATTATATATAAAGATAAAGATTCTAATTTTGACTTTTAGGAAAAATAAGAAATGTATATTTGTAGGTTGACTTTCTAATTTTATTATTAATATGATGAGTAAAAGTAAGATATGATAGATAGATTATTAGTGAAAAAAGTATGATGTAATACGTATGGTAAGAAAAAGTAAGAATAAAAGTAGATTATAATAAAAAAATTGAAAGTATTTTGAGAAAAACAAAAAATGAAAGAGTGAATGTTTAAAGAAATGGAGGGAGTAGATTTGTAGACACACGATTATCACAAATTATCAATCGCTCACTTCCAAGTACGAGTATGTGTCTAGTTTTTACTTTATAAAAACACTTAAGATCGACATTTATGATATACTCCGTAATTAAATAAAATTTATATGATATATTTATTATACGGAATATAAAACAATATTTTGAAAATATTCTATACAAGAAATTTAATAAAATTATTTTTTTACGGATGTCTAGCTAATAGTAGAGTGTTTAAATTAATGTACTCAATGGTCAGAATTTGTTAATTAACTATAAAAAGTTAAAACTATATAGATACTTTCTCTGTCTCAAAAAGATGTCTCTGTTTTGATTGTTAGGAAATGTAAGAGAATAGTATTTTTGTCTTGAATTTTCAAAAATACTCTTATGTGATGGAATATTTAAATTATTACTAAAAAATATATTGTGATAAATATGCTAAGAATTAATATGAGTAAAATTGAGTTGTTAATAGAAATGTGAATGATTTTGTGAGACAGGTCATAAAAAAGAAAGAAAGACGGGTCAAATAAACTAGATCTGCGCCATATTCTTTCAATCTATAAATATATGAGTGGGATGGTGTGATTGGAAACAAACGCACCCAATTTGAAACGAAAAATAGAAAGAAAGAGTTATTCGAAATTAAATACTCCCATTAATTTAATACTATTTATATCTCGATAAATAATTATTGTTATGGACAAAATTATCGCAGCAAAAATGGCCGCCGTGACCATCCTCTTTTTTCTCCTTTCCAATAATAATAATATTGCCGTCGATGCCAGCGGCGGCGGGCCCACGACGACCATTACAGCCGCCTCTGTCAAGAAACAGTGGAATGCGGCGGAATCAAGTGGCGGCGGCGGCGGCAACGTGGTGGGGAGGAGAATGCTGCAGCAAACATACTGCAACCGCCAATGCTTCGTTTCTTGCTTTTGTTATGGTTGTGATAGTGATAAATGTCACTCATAACTCATGCATGCATTCACGTACGCTCTCCGATCCAAAATAATCTATTTCAATGGTCAGGATTTAAAATATTGGTTTCTGGTGGAGAAAATGTCTCTTTAAACATTATCAACCCATTATATGTTCACATATTCTCTCTGTTTCTTACAAATTGGAATTTACGATGTAAAACTTTGTATCTTTTGAAATTATTTTATTTTTAAATTGTTAAATCAATAAAAAATAAAAATTACATATTAAAAAATTACGTCAAAAAGTTATACAAAATTAGAGGTGACAAGATTATTTTATTTTATTGAATAAGTAATGGAAACACAAAAAAGTTTTCAAGAGGCGAGAAATTAATTAAAATTGTAATCGAAATTGAGATGGAGAGAGTATTTAAATTATTTAGAGAAAATAATGGAATATTACATTATTAGCGGTGAGAATTAATTGAATTACTACTTTTTCAAATTCCCGTTATTTGAAATATATTTTTTTAAAGAGAGTTTTTTTGGAGAAATAGTGAGTGAGCGATATGTTTGAGGTTTACTTACTTAAATTATTATTAGGCCGGCCGGCTTTCGTAATCTGGATTGGTAAATGGGCCTATTATGAACTCTATTCACAAGACCTCAAAAAATGTGATTATATATTTATGTTTAATTCGGTTCTAAAATTCATTTTTTTAACAATAAAAGAAAAGATTATCTTCCTACCAACACATACAATTCTTATGTAGTTAATCGCTTCACCTTCATTTTATTAATTTTAGTATATGAAATTATCATAAAAGAATTAAGTCTTTTGTAAAAAAAAAAATATACAATTGTCAGCAATGAAAAATTTGATGATGTTTACATTTCACACGGAGATCATGGAATAACATGAAGTTCAACATAACTCTACCGCGCAATAGCTTGATTGCAGTTTGTTCTATTTTCGTAACTATCAATTTGTCAAAGTTATCAAACATAGTCAAACCTTGATTGCACATTCCAAGATCTATACTATTAAGTTATATACTCATTTTATCCCATAAAAAATCTCTTATTTTACAAATTATTCACATCTAATTTTCGAATTTTGCAGAAGCCAAAAGGCAAGGTGTAAATCATTGACATTAAAAAGATATTAAAAAAAGTTTGCGCATCTATTTTCTAGGACAACATTATCTTTCTCCGACAAATTCCCGATTTTACAAGATTACTCCAAAACTCAATTAATTATACCATTACTCTCAAGATTGTTCTCTTTTTATAAAAACACTCCACCCACTATCTTACTTACACAATAAATTTGTGTATAATCTAAATAGATTTTTGAAGTAATGATCTTAAAAAATTACTTTTTCTAAGTTATCATAAAAAATAAATTACTAATTCTTCCTCCAAGTCAAATATCAATCACGTCTCTCACAATTAGGGCATGTTATTTTATGTTTAATTTCTAAAGTTAGATGTTAGAAGAAATTGTAAGGAATTGAAAAAAGTCTGAAGAAGTTAAAAAATTTGAAAGTTAAATTTTCCAAGCCTCAGTTCATCACTTTAAAAGTTAATGTAGATATTACACAATATGATTGTGCAAGTAAGGTGGCGCATGGAGTGTTTTTATATAAAAAAAATAAGGCAATTGTGGGAGTAATAATGTAATTAATTGATTTTTGAAATTTTCTTGTTTTAAGCATACTTTGAAACATATTACAAAATTTGAGAGGGAAAGTCTTTAGTTTGTAAATTACAAAAATAGAGCAGTTGTGGGAGTAAATTTTTCTTTTTTTTTAAAGCACATTATCTTTGAAACATATTACAAAATTTGTTTGTGTAATTTAAGATTTTGGATGTCATATACAATAAATGTAAATGTAGTGTAAAAAGACATTGTCTAAGATCATATCCTAGTTAACTTCATACTTCAAACTTGAGAGGAGAAGTCTTTATTTTGTAAATTATTTTATATACTAGTTATCAATGTATATTATGTTTAGTCTCTACACAATTACTAAAAGAATTGACTTGAAGGGCTGTATTTTTTTAAAATGGTATTATGGTATACACAATGGGCCCGGCCATCTTAGGTGTAGACCACTAAGGCCTGCTTTAAAGCCCAACATTATATTGATATAAATTTCAAAGCAACTCGAATTAGGTTGAATGGGTCGGTTTTACCATATCTTGCGTGAACCAGTCACATTTTTTCTTTTCATTCTCACGAAACTAAAAAAGTCATTACGGGTAAATAATATTGAGCTGAACATTTAATTGCCAGACATTTTTACAGCTTGAGCTTGTGTGTAGTTACGCAAATTGTTTGGTAATAAAAATTGTAACTATTTTTTTAAATCGTCTAAAATAATTAAATAGATAAACGATGTTCACAAACAAAGCCTAATATTAATATGATGTATATAGAAATTTTATTTTTGTAATTATAATTTAATATAATGTACTCCAAGAGTTTTATTTTTTAAAATTCCGAAATATTGGCGGATATGAATAATAACATAGCCTATGAAATTACATCTCAATCACCACAAAAAAAAACCTAGGACAAAAAAGGAGATAATACTATTACATCTGAGGTCAAAATGGTCTTTTTGAGGTTATGCTATGTGATCCAGTAATAACTTACAGTTCCATTCTACAATCGGTTTCAGCCGGCGGCGGTTTCCGGTGTCTGGTCATTGGTTCCAAGCCGAGAGTCAGGTCCAGCTCGACCTCGCTCTCATCGTCCGGCCTCGCTAAGGAAGCCTCAACCGTCTCCACTGACGCGCTGTTTCCGTCGCCGCCGCTCTCCCCATTTTGGCTCAGCTCCTCGGAGTACCGGCTAGGGGACCGGACGCCGCCGTCCTTGTGGTTCCAGCTCCACATCACCCGAGCGGCGTCGTCCACCTCGGACGAGCACGCACTCCTCTTCGGTTTCGCCGACCCGACCCGCTTGAACGGTCTCCGGCCGTGAATCGCGTGGAGATCCCGCGGAGGCACGGCAGAGGGGCCGGAATTCTCCTCCTTGGACACGTGGCGGATGTCGCAGGCTTTCATGGAAGGGCTCATGGTGCAGGCGGCGGAGTCCGGCGAGAGCTTCGTGATCGGCGCGCCGCCGAGCACGGCCTCGACCGCCGCCTGACAAAGCTGCCAGTTGCCGGACCACAACAGCCCCGCCGATCCGTAAATCGGATTCACAATTCGCCCGCACGCTTCGTACAACAGAGATCTAAAAATCGCTGCAACAAATTCCAAAAATTAAACACACAAAAAACGTCAATAACTCCAGTCCAGACTCCAGAGGGGGCCGGGTTTCAATTTCCGGTGAAATAAAATGTGGAGACTCACCGGGACGGAGGTGATCGGGACCGGCGTTGATGAGGTTGAGAAGTCCGGCGCGGCCGTAGAACTTGGCGAGGAAGACGGTGGCGTTGGATTGAGCTTCCGGCGACTTGATCCACTGGAGGCAAGGCTTGATCGAGCATTTCTCGTTGCATCCTTTCCGGAGAACGCGGCATCCGTTACAGCTCATCCGCATGGTTCTAGAATCTTCTTCCTTCTTCTCCGATAGAGCTTCAAACGATTGGATAGAAAATGGAGGAAGGGGAAAACGGGGGACGGGGAGGTTATATAAAGGAAAAGATGAAGATAGAGTGAGTTTTTGGAGGTGGGGCCCGCGGCGCTAGTGGTTTTCCGAAGGAGTGGTATCCTGGGAAGAGTGTGATATTATCGTAATTGCAATTTGGCCCCTTTGGGGTGGTGGAATATCAGATATGCCCCCCACAATTTGGGGAATCTTTTGTGAATGGTTCAAAAACTTTCAGGTGTTGCGTCAAAAGTCGAGTCGTAAGTAACAGGTGAAACTTGGAGTTGGGGTATATTCATCATCCACTTCTCCTCCATAGGTTGAAAATGAAATTAAAGAATCTTTATGATTTTGTAAATAATTTTGAGCAGCTTTACATTTCTTGATTGTCGAAATTATAATTTAACGTTTTTAATTTTTTAAATAAAGTAAAGAAATATGGAATATATTATATTTGTCCTACAATTTAATTTGTTTTTATTATCTGAATTGCCTAATCACTAGTCACTACTATGCCCCTCGTTATTCCCCAATTCGAACTGGCGTAATCTAGATTCACTCGTTCAAAAAGAATGCTTTTTATTTAATTTTAATTGATCGCCTTCCAAAAAATCTTATTTTTGGATTTATATAATGGGAAACTGTAGGGTGCTTTATGGAGTTTTGGTTTTTTTAACACAATATTTGGTTTAAGAAATTAGGAAATAAAAAAAGAAATTTCTTTTTTCTCATTTTTCCTCACCAAAACGAGTGAAATCTTGTTTTTCCCTTCTCTTAGTTTATTTATTTTTTATTTTCTTTTTTTTCTCTATAACTATACAAAAAACTTACTCCGGGATATTTCTTTTTACGTGAAACCTTGTTAGCTAAAAAGTTTGAGTGACGATGAATTTTGAACTCATGATATTTCAGTTAACAAGACTTTTATGCCAAATAGAGGAAACAACTAAATCAAAAGCTCAAATTTGTGGCATTAACTCCAAGAAATAGTTTTACTCCCTCGGTCCCACTCTCTTTGTCCAGTTACCTTTTGGCACACCATCCAATGCACTTTTTCAATCCATTTTATCTTGTAATTTCTATATTAAAAAATTATAAAAATTATATATTAATAATCTATATGTTAAGACGAATCAAACAAGATCACACATGACTATTTTTAGGCTTACACATTGAGAGAATTTGATGAGTCAAAGTGCTTAGATGAACAGTTCCAAAAGTCAAAACTGGACAAAGACAATGAGACGGAGGTAGTATATTCTATTGTGAGAGAATTTAGATCATCTGATATCAAATTCAAAACATCTGTGTGAATTCCTACAACAATAACAACAAACTCTATAATATCTCGCAAAAAGTATAGCCTCTGGAGGATGTGTATACTATTATTGACAATTTTTCAAGATCTTTGGCAAAAAGATTTATGCTTTGATTTACTCAAGTTTTAAAAGTTATTAGAAAATGTTGAAAAATTAAAATACTCCTATTCGAGAATTTATTTAATACTCCGTAAGAAGCAAAATATATTTTATGAGACATAATAGGATTTATTATTAAAAGAACTTTGTATATATGGTTCTTAAAAGAACTTTATTTAGATCTCACTTTGAGTTTTGAGGAAATAGCACATGAAAATATTTACTTTTTAATTTAGGAAAAAAACGCAATCACAAAGTTAGTGTCATCTTTAAAATTTGGTGCAAAAAAAAGTTAAACAATAATTTAAGTATGGTAATAGTATAACTTATGGGTTGTACAATATATAATTCTATCATCAACCAAAGGTCCACAATGAGTCAAAAGGCCATTAAGAATTCTTTGACATAAATAATTAATTTAAGCTAGGATTAGTTTGAGCAGATATTCACGGTTTGATATGGAAATTATTTAAAAAAAAATTGAAATTAGAAAATAAATGCATAGTTATATAATAATTAATTACTTATATAGAACTTGATTTCACATAAATATTAGATTTATAATTTGGTGGTTCCAAGTTTCACCTATAATATGTAAACTTATTCATGAAATTCTTATTTTGTGAGCTTAGCATTTTGAAAAGGCTCATCAACGTTATAAAAGAATAATTATTTCAAGTAAGGCCTACAAAATCAAGATTACTTGTGTATTTGTTGATTTTTTTGATCAAAATTAGTAAATTTTGACCCAAATTAAATAAAAATAAGATTAGATATTAATATAAAAATAATTTTATTAGATATATTATGTAAAATATTTTTAAAATATTATTATATCTAAATAATATTAATACATATTTATTTAATTATATGTCAAAAGTTAAAAACGATTGATTAAAAAATGTCAAAATAGAACAAATACCTAAGGATCCGTTTGGTACACGAAATTGGTGAAATTGGAATTGAATTGGAATTAAAATTTCACGGGATTCAATTCCATAGAATTGAATTCAATAATTCCAATTTATTTTTTACACTACCAATTTCAAATCCACATAAATTTTGTGCTACCAAATATGAGAATTGGAATTTAAGTCTCAATTCCAATATTATAATTTGAATTTCGTGTATTAAATGGGGCCTAAAGGAGATAGTAATAATTTTTAAAAGGTGGAAATTGAGCTTTAATTTTCCCACAAGAATGGGGTGATTCAACGGTTATACAGTGTAAAACCAAACAAAGGGGATACACAAAGGTGCGCTTGAAATTTGACTTTCATACAGTACTAACAGAAAAAATAAAAGTTCACGAATTGAATGTTTTAAAAGAATATTCGTATTTAATTTAACTTCTTAAATGCGTCCTACCTAATGTTTTTATTATTGATATAACATCATTCACTATGCATTTTTTTTACATGAGCAAATCAATTACTTTAAAAAAAAATCAATACATTTTATAGTTTATACCTATAGTCCGTAATAATTTTGCCTTAATTTTTTAAAAAATAAATACGTATACTTGTATGTATGTAGATATAAAATATGGTATCCCCTCATAAACTTGTCCCTAAAAACCTATCTCTCATTTTTTCTAGGGTACAACAAAGAGCTTAATTTACTCTAAACTATACAATAAAATTATGTATCAATATTTTGATAGTTTACACTGATATAAAGTAGTAATGTGATATGAAAAATCCTAATACGTATTTTTGCTTGGGAAAATGATTATGCTGACACAAAATAAAAATGCAACGATATACAATTTAAATATACGGAGTAATTTTTAGTGTATAAGTAATTTTTTGAAAACGATGTGCAGGTAATTTAATTCTTAAAAAAATGGGGAAGAAAATATTGCAAACAGCGGGCACGCACTGCTGTTTTTTTTCTTTCTTTCTTTTAATTACTCCGTAAAAAAAATGAGTCCTGAAAATGTGGAGAATTTGGAGGAGGGCCTATCTTGAAATGGGGGAAGAGTTGGAGGGCCTGAAAATAAAGGTGGAGAATTCCATGCAGGTAGGTCCAAACCTGGGAAAGCTGGCACTTCAACACGTGGTACGGCAACCTTATCGCGCACTCACGGCGGCTCGCCACATTTTGTACCGTTTGGGATTTCCCACGCGCCTCCTCGTTTTTCTGCCTCCGCCGCGCGGCCCGCACTTATTCTGATCTCTTTATAGTTAGCTCGATGAATTCTAGAACTTGAATTGAACTTGGCTTTGATACTCCGTATAATGTTAGATTTTTGGTGGACCAAGTGAACGAGGGGGAGGGGGGGGGGTTAGGAGGAGGTTTAATTTATGAGTAATTTACAGAAATAGGAGTAGAAGGTGCAGGTTTTCCCTATATAGGAGTGGTCCTATTTGATCACACGTTTGTGAATAGAAAATGACTAAAATAACCTCTAATTTTAGATTCTAAATTCCACGCACGTATAGAAAAAAACGGCATGAGTTGCGGCTGCAGTTACCATTTACATCATGTTTCCTTCCCACATAGGGTTCTTAGCCATTCCTACTTTTCTGTGAAATTAGCAGATGTTACGAGTACTCCACTGGGGGATGACGGAGCAGTAGAGAATGAATGTGGGGAACCAACACGGGACAGTGACGATGGGCAGCCGGGGGACGCAGGGAGTCCGGTGCGTAGGGGCACAAGAACAAGACGACCACCGGCATGGCATGCGGACTACGACACGTAGTTATTTTTAGTAGTACTTCTATTACTTTCATTATTATTGTTTTATTTAATAATTGTAATAGATTTTCTTAGGAGAGCGGTCTATAAGCTCCTTCAAGGGTTTTCTTTTCGGTTCTTTCCCTTGACGCCTTTATTGAACCGACAGGTAGATTAGGGTTAGGGTTTCAACTATAAGAGGAGATGTACCCATCGGGATTACTATGGGAGAATAATCAAAAACCCTAATTAGTCTATCTTCTTTACCTCTCTTGCGGCGCATCTGGTGCGCCTATTCTTCTCTTCTTCGTCTCAACTTTCCGGAGCCCGGAGGCGCTCGAAGTCTCTCCCAACCGATACAAGAACGTATCATTGGTGCTCTTGTTGAGTTTGTTTGACCATGTCCGCTTCCCAGAACCCTCTCACGGACCATCTGACGGCAATTGAAGCTCGCTTCAAGGAGTTGCATGACTCTTTGCGGGAGACGGTGACTCAACTGCAGCGTGACTTTGAGACGAGATTGACCCTTCAATCCTCCAAACTCGATGCTCAATATAATCGGGTCGAGGCTCTGCTCATCGCCGGGCGCACCAGCAACCAACACCGCGGCCACGGCGACAAAAATTTGGGTGGTGAGTTCCACGTCGACCGGGGTGGTTCCTCATATACACCCAAACCTAAGCTCGAGTCCCCGAAGTGTGACGGTTCGGAACCGCTGCGTTGGCTGTATAAGGTAAAAGAGTACTTTGAATTCTACGATACTCCGCCGGATGAACGCCTCCGTTGTATCACTTTGATGTTGGAAGGAGCAGCGGCAGACTGGTTTCGATGGCGCATGGAAAACAAATTGATCGACGGGTGGGACGACTTTGTTGACAAGTTTAAGCAGCGGTTCGACCCCAATCAATACATTGACTACTTTGGGCAGCTTGCTAAATTGCGGCAACAGGGGGCTGTTATAGATTACCAGACAGCCTTTGAAAAAGTTCTACAGCATGTGTCCGGCGCGAATGAGGAAATATTGGTCTCCCTTTTTCATGCAGGTTTGAAGCACCATCTACAACAGGAAATTGCCATGCACAAACCTCAAACATTATCAGAATCCTTTGCATTGGCTCGTGAACTTGAGGCAAAACATCTCGCCTTGGTGAACTCCGTCCAACAGCGATCGTCGTATGGCACATCGGGTGGCATACCGCGACAACCCGTCCAAGGTTTACGCGCCGCGCCAACGGAACCCTTGCTCCCGACACCCCCAAAGCCACCCTCAGTTCCTCACACAATTCGTCGCCTCTCCCCGGCCGAGAAAGCAGCCAAGGACGCAAAGGGACTATGTTACAACTGCGACCAAAAATGGTCGCGTACTCACAAATGCGGACGGTTCTTGTTGATTTGTGGGGCCGACGCCGAGGAGGAGGATCTGTCTGCCGAGCCTGAGGACGACCTACTGGTCACTGCCGACATCTCTAGCTTAAATAATTTTGCAGGACTTCAACCCCCGCGTTCCCTACGGCTCATGGGACGCATTGGCAGTCACGACGTTCGGGTCCTCATTGACGGGGGAAGCACTCATAATTTTATTCACCCGGAGATTGTGGCGCGTCTACAACTACCACTTCAAGCAGTTACACCATTCTGGGTTTACGTCGGTAATGGGGACGCCATGCCGTGCGCATCCCGGTGTGTCGGGGTACCCCTCTTAATGCAGACTCATCTCTTTTCTGTTGATTTATTTGTGTTGCAGATTCATGGGCAAGATATTGTATTGGGTGTCCAATGGCTTCAACAGTTCGGAAAGGTATCCCAAGATTATGCACAATTAACCTTGGAATTTACATGGGAGGGCCGATCTGTCCAAATTCAAGGAGATAATGCACCCAAACCGGTTTCTCTTTCTATGTTTCGCTCGTTGCACGCGTCTCACCTCATTACGGATTATTATGAGCTCTTGTCTGTTACTCAGTACGACAAGGCAGCCCCAGAGGAACCCCCCATTCCAGCGGCTGTCCAGGGCCTGTTAGATGAATTTCAAGGCGTTTTCGAGTGTCCCCAAGGGCTGCCACCTCGCCGCCTCGCAGATCACCGAATATTCCTTCGCCCCGGCAGTTTTCCAGTTAATGTGCGGCCATATCGATACCCCCACTACCAAAAAGGGGAGATCGAGCGACTGGTCAAAGAGATGTTGGATCACGGGCTAATTCGACCAAGTAGGAGTCCCTTTTCCTCACCGGTATTACTTGTCAAAAAGAAGGATGGCACGTTCCGTTTCTGTGTTGATTATCGTGCCTTGAACGCCATCACGGTACTCGATCACTTTCCGATCCCGACCGCGGATGAGCTCTTTGATGAACTAGGCAAAGCTCAATACTTCACCAAGTTGGATTTACGTTCGGGGTATCATCAAATCCGTATGGCAGACCGCGACATTTACAAGACGGCCTTCCGAACTCACGATGGGCATTACGAATTCCTTGTTATGCCATTTGGTCTTACAAATGCACCCTCGACCTTCCAAGCTTGTATGAACCAGTTGTTTGCTCCTTATCTCCGGAAATTTGTCCTCGTATTTTTCGATGACATATTGATTTATAGCGCCACCTTGTCCACCCATCAAGATCACCTGCGTATGGTCCTAAGCACTCTTCGGGACCAGGTCTTCTTTGTGAAACGATCCAAATGCTCTTTTGGCCAGAAATCCATCTTTTACTTGGGGCACCTGATTTCTG
>OOIL02003368.1:175080-289459 GCA_900332095.2 Cuscuta campestris
GACAGGTAGATTAGGGTTAGGGTTTCAACTATAAGAGGAGATGTACCCATCGGGATTACTATGGGAGAATAATCAAAAACCCTAATTAGTCTATCTTCTTTACCTCTCTTGCGGCGCATCTGGTGCGCCTATTCTTCTCTTCTTCGTCTCAACTTTCCGGAGCCCGGAGGCGCTCGAAGTCTCTCCCAACCGATACAAGAACGTATCAGCAGACCATGGAATTAATCAATCAGTAACAATCGACTCATTCCTGCTCGGCCGCTATGCTTCTTTACGGATGACCAGGAAATTGCGGCTGCAATTTCACTCATTTCTGTGAAATTAATCAATCAGTAACAATCGACTCAATGATGATTAGTCGATGAAATTCCAAAGTCGCAGACCAGGAATGAGTGAAAACCACCACAGGGTATGTAAATTGATTTTTTCGTCTTTAAACGCAACATATGTGCATTTGTCTTGTAAGATCGGAACATGCATGGATGGTGTTTGTAAAATTGTCTTTGAATATAGTATTGTTTTCAAATTGAGATGTATTGTAATGTCTTTGATCGGAAGATTCATGTATGATATTTGTTATATAATATGTAAAATTTTGCACTAAATATGACTAAAACATAATGACTTTCTTAATCTAGGATTTAAATTTTTTTATTCCCTAAATAAGACTTATTAATGTCTTAGTGGGAGGAATAATGTCCAGTAATAATGGATATTTACTTGAATAATGACTAATTCATAATGACCAAAAGTCCTACATTGGGAAATAAAAACATATGGTTCTATATTGGGAAAGTCATTATGTTTTAGTCCTATTTAAGTAAATTACTCTTGTTATATTGGTTGTTATGTCTTTGAGTTTAAATGTTTGCTTAAATGTCTTTGATTCTAAATATTTTGGGCACTGAATAGTACGGAGTATTTCATTTCTTAATTTAGGACTTAAACTTTTTTATTTCCCAAATAGGAATCAATAATGTGTTAGTGAGAAGAATAATGTCCAGTAATGATGGTCATTTACTTGAATAATGACTAAAAGATTATGACCAAAGATCATAGGAAATAAAAACATATAATCCTATATTGGGAAAGTCGATCATTATATTTTAGACATATTTTGGTAAATTTCTCTACTTTTATACTACAATTGTTAAAAAAATAGTTGAGGCATTGCCTATAATGGGTTTGTAAAGACTTTTTAATGCGGAATAAGACATTAAGAGTATGACTTTTGGCAAATAAAGGAAGGAAAGGACATTATGAGTATGAGTGTATATGTTGTGTTCAAACATTTTATTGTATTATCTAATGGTATTGTACAAGCTCTACAAAAAAATTTGTTTGTAGTATATATGTTGTGTCGTTCCAACTTGACACACATCAATGAGACATTGGTGGCTGCAATAATACCCGTGCAGATGGACATTAACATTGAAGACAAGGACATTATAGTGGTATGCAGATGAATATAACATACAAGGACCATATAGCAATCAAGAAATGAGGACATTAATGGTATAAATTAAATGTGAAGGACACTGTAAAGGCCAATGGAGACATTGGTGGCTACGATTATACCCGTGCAGATGGAAATTAACATTAAAGACAAGGATATTATGGTGGCATTCAGATAAAAATAACATACAAGGACCATATAGGAATCAAGAAAGGAAGACATTACTTTATAAATTAAATGTGAAGGATGCGATAAAGGCCAATGGAGACATTTGTGGTTGGGATTATACCCACGCAGATGGACATTAACATTGAAGACAAGGACATTATGGTGGTATGCAGATGAATCTAACATACAAGGACCATATACCAATCAAGAAAGGAGGACATTAATCTATAAATAAAATGTGAAGGACGTTGTACGTAAAGGCCAATGGAGACATTGGTAGCTGCGATTATACCCATGCACATGGACATTAACATTGAAGACAATGACATTATGGTGGTATTCAGATGAATCTAACATACAAGGACCATATAACAATCAAGAAAGGAGGACATTAATCTATAAATAAATGTGAAGGACGCTGTAAAGACCAATGGAGAAATTTAAAATAACATAAACCATAATGACGATGCACACAATATGTAAGATTAATACATTATGCTAAGAATATGAAAGTTATTATAGAAATATATCAAGAATATATGTATGCCTTATTTGGGAATATTTCAAGTGCATGTTCTATCTCTAAAATTAACTACAAAGGATCTCTCATCATCGTCAAGAACTTGAAATTTTAAGAAACCAGTTGGTGTAACTATTATGATTAAAATAAGGACACATTGTAATACTCACACTGTGGTGTATAATGTCTACAATAGTTTATGGAAGGACAATGAAATAAGAAATGTTACTTTCTCCGTTCTAAAATTGACTTTCCAATTTGACTTTCTTAGTCAATTTTTTTGAATTTTGGTCGTATATAATGGAAAAATTACATTGATTTCTCATATAAATTTAAAATTAATATATTCATTTTAAAACATAGTTTTTAATTTTTTTTATTTTTGGTATATATTTATATACAAATAAAAATATTAACGATTAATGTGTTGCATTAAAGATTGTGAAAAGTCAAATGAGAAATTAATTTTAAGACGAATAAAGTATTTAAGTTAAAATATAACGGAGACCAACAAGAACTTAATAAAAGTTAATTACTACGGTATATCAAATTATTTATACTCCGTATGTACTAAGTTATTGTGGTCACCTTTTATCATTTAGAACTTTTGATTTTTTAGATGTATAAATTTTATACTTTAAAATTTTACTTTAGTTTTCATACAAATGAAATTAAAGATAAAAGTACACCATAATTGAAATCGGCATATTAAAGTAAAAAATAAGATTTCTAAATAAAAAGGATAAAAAAGGGAAAGATGGGTCGATGAATTTCATTCCCTAAAGTTTAGGAGTAATAAATGATTCATTAAATCATAATAAAGTAAACAAAACCAGAAAAATAAAAAACGGGAGTTCTAATTCAGGGGTAAAAATGGAAGAGCCTCCCGAAAGAAGTCCTATTAATTGGAAAAAACTTAGTTGCTCCTATTTAGAGAAAGTAAACCACTTTAGGTCTTAGATACAACAAATTTTACTTAATTTATCTACTTTTTCATATAATGTTAGAATATAAAAAATATTTTCTAGGCCACAACTACAAACTTGAGCTTTTGGTTGAATGAGTTCCTAGACATGGTATCGGAGCCTTGTTGACTAAGAGGTCACATGTTCGAAATACAGCGCTACCCAGTTTAAAAAAAATTAAGATTTCAATGCAAGGCTCGAAAAAGATTATGTCGACCAAGGAACAGAGTATTAACAATCAACCATTCTCTAAATTAATTAGAGCTTGAAACACCAATATCAATAATATTCACTCAAAGTAAGAAACACGTCGACCCAAAAATATGATGCTACAGTGCCACACAGAAACCATATAGGTGACTTTACTATCATCGAGAGATCAAAGCCGTATTTCTATTATTAGATATGAAAACGAGGATCTTAGAAACAATATACTTAAACTTCAATCTTGGTCGAGTTAATAACTTGAACTATGATACCTTGTGGTTGGGAGTTAAAACTAAGACTATCAATAACCTGAAACATAAAAAGTTTGCTCCCCCATTTTGGCGAGGAAACGGTAGAAAACTCCTTCCCTCCCATAGTTTCATTTTATTACACTTTTTATTTCTCTTTTCACTTCATTTCTAGTCATTTTTATTAATTCAAATACTAACATTTAGGGGGCGAGCTGAGCATGATAAGTACAATATTTAACTCGTATCGATATTGTTTTAAATATTTTGGTTCGATATTAAATTTTACGTCGTATCAATCTCGATTCCTGAACTTTTGTTCGAGATGATTCGGTATCAGTTTTTGAACAAATTAGGATAAATACATATGCACCTAATTTAGAGTTTAAAATGTCACAAAACAAGTTGTTTTTAAAAAATTGATAGTATATATAAATAAAAACATAAAAAAATGAAATATTAAATTTAAAAAATGCTATTAAAACTTAGTTATATTTTGCAAACTTAAATGTACAGATGATAATAAAATGACTTTTCAGATACGAGTTAATATTTTTGAATTTATCACAATATACACATAATAAAATTAAATTTGAATCAAATTTTAAAAATGAACTTATAATCGACTCTAAAAAAATTAAATTTGAATCAAATTTTAAAACTGAACTTATAATCGACTCTAAAAATAAAAAAAAATATTATATTTATTATAATATATTATTATATATATTCGGTTCGGTTTGGCTTGGTATTTTATTGGTAATTTTTATCCACAGATCTCCACTCATACAAACATCCCCTCACAAGAGGCGCGTGGTGATAGAAACGTGGCGGTGACGACGAAAGAAAGAAAGAGAGAGAGAAGCTCCCGGTTTTATGGAAATCCGTACAGTGGTTTAGAGTGGGGCTGTGGGCGGCACTGTACGCTCCAGCCTCTGGTTTTATCATCTTTCTTATCCCATTTGCCGGGAATTTGGTCCCACCACTTTTCTTTTTCCCTTCTCCGCCCCTCCGTTCACACTTCTACTTGCTTGAGTCCCTCTATGCACAACCTATTATTCACCTTTTTACATGGAGTATTATTTGAGTCATTATTTATATGAGAAAATTTGAGTATGTTTTTTATTTTTTCAATCTAATTTGTTTTTTTCAAACAAATTTAGTTAAATACTCCGTATGCGTTGTAAAATTAAAAATAAAATTTAAATATTTGAAAAAAAGTATAATAAAAAAACTATTTCCTTCGTCTCTAAACAAACTACACTATTATTATTCTGATTCACTCATTAACGTTTGTTTATATACATGTCTTTATTGGTTTTTTTGAAAAAATAGAATATTTTTTTGTCACTTCTTATTTTATAGTAATACTTTTGATGTATAATTTTTAAATATGTACATTTATTTCTGCAACAAATTTAAATAAAATAAATTTTAAAGACATGGTTTTGGACAGAGGAAGTACTCCATATGATATATGAAATGTAACGTGATTAGGTTATTTTATCAAATTGTATAAAATTTATTTAAAGCATGAAAATTCAATTTGACCTAAAAAAAAACAGTAGGCGTAAAGAATTTTTTTGTTTTAAAGAAGAATACTGCGAAACCGAATAGAAAAAAGTAGTAGATGTTTTGTGCATATACTGTAAAATTTGCCAATAGTTAAATCCAATACTCACTCCTTTTTTTTAGAAAATTTTTTGCATTCGTTAAGAAGTTTGAGTGATGTTAGGAAAAGCTGTTAGATAGTAATGGGATATTATTATTTCTTATACCTGTTCTAAAACAATCTTTCAATTTTTAAGACGTTATAAAATATAATGGTCTTTCTCATTCATACTGAAAAGGTCATTTATATTATATTTCTTTCTTCTTCACAAGCATTAAAACTTAACCATAAAATTTTATTTTTTTAATTAAATTTTAATTTGTGTCTTTTTTTAAATGAAAAGGTAATTAAATATAGAATACGGAGTACTACCTATTTACGTCATATATAGATGCATAATGACTTGTTCTTTACCACTTTATACTCCCAAACTTGTGCTACATTATTTATTCTCAATATACTCCATATTGAAAGAATAAACTTCATTATTTCAACATCCCATATATTCTACTCCCTCCGTCCACCTAAGTTTTTCTCGTTACGCGTTACGAGGCTTGACCGACTTTATTTTCAATTCAATTTAATTGATTATAGGAGTAAAATTTTAAAATAAAATTTATATAGTAATAAACTACATAAAAAGTTCTACAAAAGTAGAGGTGACAAGACCATATTATTTTATGAAATGACTAGTAAAAATGAGCAAACAAAGTGAGTAAAGTTTGATTCTGTGAATAGTGTCTGGGAAGATCTATGGTGGACAGAGAGAGTACTAAAATGAGCGATTTTAAAGTTTTGATATCGCCCCTAACGACCATCACAACCCCTGCAATTTTAATTTACTCCATAAGTGCGGTTAAATTTATGGATCAGAATTTTGATCAAAATTTTAAACAAATTTATATGGTGTAATTGTGGATGCTAAGATGGTTGTGAGGGTATGAGGTCGGGGATGATGAGTTTTACGGGGGAAGGAAAGTTAGAGTAGATAAAAATTATCAATTTTACGAACGGAGTATCGTAAGTGTCCCAATTGAAATAGTATTAGTGCGTGTATCATGATGTTACGCTATTTGGGATGATATAACTTTATAATTTTTTTATAAAAATATCTGTACAGTCAATCATGACTAATTCCGTGACAAATACACGTTTTTTTGTAGTGTATCTGCAAGCACATTGATGAGTTGAATAACAAATTCATAGGAACCCCTCTGTTTTTGATATTGTTGAACAAGTTTTGCAAATGATATTATTTAATTTGGATTCTTATATCCCAAAAAGATTATTTACAATTTTTTTGCTTAAAAAAACTTCCTAATATTTTCGTTTATCAATTTTCCTATCTAATTTAAATAAGTTATAACATTGCACATTTCATTTCTATCATTCTTTTCCTCTGTAAAAAAATTAAATCGGGTAAAATTAATTTGGCAAAGATAGATAATTGAAAAGTCAAGATTAACCACATAGCATTGCATGTTATATTTGCAAAGGGTAAAAAACTTACCCAACAACAATGATGTATGGTAAAGTTTGAAAAATAAAAACTATTTGAAATTATGTCTAAATAAATTCAATAAACACATATATAAGAGTATTCGTAACAAAGCATTTGGTTCATCCCCCAAATAATTCATTGCCATATGATCGTTGATTGAACAAACATACTACTCCCTATCTGGCATAAACTCTTCCTACTTAGTTTTTTAATCAAACACAGTGATACTATATGATTAGAAATTATATAAAATATGTATTCTCTCCGTCCAATTAGAAATTAATCTTGTTTTGATCTTTAAGAGATTTAAGAGGAGTATATTTTAGTGTTGACTTTCCAAAAATATCATTGGATGTAATCGGTAAAAGTAGATGTGATGAATAAATTAGTTGTGAAAATGTGTGATGCAATAGCATGTAGTATAGTTAAAAATGACCTTTTAGTAGAAATAAGAAAGTTCTTTTTACACAAATGAAAAAAAAAGAAATAAAATTTGTGATATGTAGAGAGTATTTAATTATGATATAAATTTAATATAATTCGGTTGCTAACATAGTTTTGAATAGGGGAATATACTCCCTCCGTCCCATTTTAAATTGCCTGTTTGCCTTTTTTCTCCGTCCCAAAATAAGTTACCTGTTAGTTGTTTTCGTAAACTTTTAAAAATAAAATACCTAAACTACCTCTAAAATAAGTCACACTTCTTCACCTTATCTTCTCATTCATCATCACCCCTCCTAAAAAGCAATGTCAATTTCGGAAAATCAACTCTATTTTTTATTTTCCTTAAATATGTCCAAAAGTCAAAACAGGCGATTTAAACTGGGACGGAGGGAGTAGCACTAAAACACCTAAATAGCATCATATATGTTTTTTTCCAATGTAGTACTTTTAGTCATTATCCATTAGTCATTATTCAAATAAATGTTCACCATCACTGGTCATTATTACTCCTTCTGGACATTATTAAGTGTTATTTAAGGAATAAAAAATTTAAGTGCTATTTAGAAAAATGAATTAAGTCTTAGTGTTGTTTAGTGCAAATATTTCTTTTCAATTATGGCCGGGTTTTTGAGCTGATGAGCGGGAAAAAGAAAAAAGAAAGAAAAATGGCGCGTTGTGAATATTGTGTGAATCATGGTCACTCACACACAGAACAGAAAGCTGATCCGAAATGAGAGAAGCGATTAGGTGGGTCCGAAGTTAAGGGAGGTCGCCTCAGCTTTTTTCTTTGTCTTCCTCCCGCAGAACTCTCCCAATGAACCACCCACCGAAAACCACGCTCTTCGCCCTTCTTCCCACGCCCAAGAAAAGAAAAAAAAGAAGAGAGAAAATGGTAATCATTAGAGTTCTTCATCATCATCATCATTAATTAATAATTGTGGTTTCATTGATTGGCCCTTCTTCCCCAACGAGCCCCCAAGCTTCCTGAATTGCCCAATCACCATATTTCCAGGTTGGTTTCACTGAGTTTGTAAAAATAATAAGGCCCATTTCGCTGTTCTTGATTTGGATTTTTCGACTGTGATCCCACATAGTAAAATGATTATTGATTGATTGATTATTATTATTATTATTATCGGACGCATTAATTGTAAATTAGCTTTTTTTATTATTGTTATTGCATATGCTGTGTTTGTTGAAATGACTCAAAGAATGTAAGATTAATTGGAATCTGAGGTTGCTGAGAATGTTAGATTGGTGGTGGGAATGTGAGGCTGGAATCTCACGTCATCTTTTACCTTAGTGGGTATCACATTCTTGCAATGAGCCCAAACTTTAGTTGTTTCTTTAGACCAAATGAGGTCATCCTAGTTTACCAATTGTACATTGCAGTTGGAATGTGATATTACAATATTACCCCTAGCTATAAGATCACCTTCATTCCAATCGTCGTTAAGGAACTTGTTCAACAAAAAGCTGCACGTTTGTGGTTGAAGGCTCCAGAAAGGGTATATACTCTAACACGTCCCTTCACGTATGAAGTACATACTCTAACACGTTCCTTCACGTGCATGCAAAGGTTATTTGCTCGAGCCTTACACATGATGATTATATTTTTTTGAAAGTGAATGGCTCAACCATAAACTTAAGCTTGTAGTTGAAGGTCCAGAAATTGATATATTTACTCTTAACAACAATCGTTTTCCCATGTTTTTTTTTCAATTTGTTTAATGCCTAACTATATTTTCGTTCATTATTTTAGATATGCAAATGACAAGCTGTAGTTTGTCATTATGAATTGTGATGATTTTGGTAGACTCAACACTTCAAATGGTGTCACTTGTGACCCTCCATCAAGTAGTAGCAGTGAGCTTGAAGGTGCAAAATGATATATATTTTCTTGAACAATATTTTAATCTACTCTCTTTGTTTCTAAAAGTTCTCATTTTTCTCTTTCACGGAGTATAAAAAACCTATCTCTAAATGAAATGAGTCCCTTTTCTGGGACAACTTGAAAAGGAAAGCAGAAGTTCTTTTAGGGACGAAGGGAGTGTATAGATTCGACTCATCTTGTAGTACTCCATATTTCTTATCTTTTCTTGCTATACAGTAAAACGAAGAAAAAATGTAGTGCAATGGCTGAAAAGTGTTCTCCCCCATTTGAGTTTGCCCATAAACACATCAGAAGAGGAACTACGAGCAGTCTTACTCGATGGTAGCGTCTTGTGCCAACTACTTGATAAGTTGAAACCAGAATCACTTTTTACCGAGGTAATCAATTTGCACGTGCATTTTACTTGACACGAAGACGTTAAGGGCTTGTTTGGTTGAGGCATTTTGGAGGTGATGAGATGAGAGGATTGACTTCTGTTTTATGAGTACTAATTACTAAAGATTAATTATTAATCTCAACTTATTAGTTTTAGCCTAGAAAATATTTCCTTTTTAAGCCATCCTATATCTTTCTTCCCCTTCCATGGAAGGACTTTTTACTTTTTTACAACTAAAAGACTATTTTTCACATACTTATGTTAGTTATGTAGTTATGTACTATTCACCCCTTTTACATATCTATTCAATCTACCACACCACCAAGAGCGAAAATCAAAAGTCACATTTTTTCATCTTACATTAAAATGCGTGCAAGTCAAAACAAGAAGAAATATAGGAAGTTACTAAGCCTCCCAAAAAAAGTGTCCTATTTGATTATCCCAAAACAGCAAAATTTTAACATAAAAACCATTTTTTGTAATAGTAAATGTATTTGTTTTCAGAACAGAATTCTAGATTCCAAACAAGTGAAGTATGTCAAATTTAGTTAAACCGAAACAAGGGCTAAGAATTTATCTTCATGATGGTTGATTCTAGGCAAGAGATTCTGTTAATTCTTCCTGCACGTACTCAGAAAATGTTAGAAGATTTTTATCTGCCTTGGAGAAAATGGGCTTGCCCCGCTTTCAGGCATTAGACCTAGAACATGTAAGTAAGTAGCGCTAATTCATTGTTCAAACATACCCATCCATGATTTGGTGCTTTAAAGTCACATTATATGACTGCTAAATTTTCCAGGGATCCATGAAAGCTGTGCTTGATTGCCTTATAGCACTTCAAACACAATTTAGGATGCAAAATGGGGCATCTGAACTATCTGAAAATGCTATTATGATAAAATCAAAATCAATGGTGGAGCATTATGGATGTGATGATGGTGAAAGAGAAGAATCGTCTAAACTTCGTCCCTTTTCATCTTTAAGAGAAGATAGACCAAAATTAGAGTCAAAATCGGAACGTGCTTTACGTAGTCCTGTTCTGGCAGGTACCGTGTGTAGATTCATTAAATGACACAAACTACATTTTTATTGATATTTCCTTTGATGTACAACTTTATAACTTCTAAAGACTACAACGAGCAAACCTTAGGCCCCCTAAACCTAGTGTTAGTATAATTTTCATTTTATAACAAAGTTAAAGATCGGACTTCCCTTTGCTCCATACTTTTTATGAAGTTTTGGGTAGTAAATGGTTCAATGCATCAAGGGTCTAACAGAAACTACATCTCAGCTAGTCTCAGTTTGTCACAGGGGTAAGAAATTATGATGAATTGTCTGAAACCAACAAGAGATATGTTATGAAGTGCTTTTCTTCTTTCTGGCTACATTGGCTTATTTATTTAAATTCTTCTTTAAAGAAGCTGCACTGATACATCACATTGGGCACAAGTTCCATGAAGTGTTTCAGCTTAAACAAGGAAGTTATGCTGATCTTCCCGACTCAAAGATTTCCGAAATGACGAAGTCAAACAGTTTGGATGTAAACACATTTGCTCAATGGATGCTTTATTATTGAAGAAACTGCTTTAAGGTTCACATCTTCCTTTTAGTATTAATTATTCTATATTTTGATTTCTTGTCTACAGAATGCTCCAACACAGTCGCTTTTAACGGTTGCAAAGGGAATCATAGATGAAAGCATTGGACGGAAGAATGGAGAAATTCCTCATGTATGTACTTAGGACATACACTTGTTGCCTCCCAACTTTAAGTCGTGTGAACCTCATTTTGACCCGTAAGTCCGTAACCAAGAAAAAGTTCATTATACCCTTAGGGAATGTTCAGATGGATGTTTTTGGAGAGCTTTCGAGTGCCTAGTCAATATCTTGATAGATGCTTAAGATTTCATCAAGATGGAAGGAATAAATAATAGGTGATCATATAATGTTTCAACTACACTTTTTTTCATTTTTAGAAACATTATTCCCACAAAAAAAGTTTATGTTTGTGTGGGTGTGTGTTATGCCCTCAAAGACCTTCAAAACCTGCATCCAAAGAAACTCTTAGGGTCTCGTTGGATGTAGGGATTTATAGAGCTTAGTCTATATATTGATAAATAGAATGTTAATAAACATGAAAAAAAGGCTGTATAATTACTATTAGTGTTGAACTTTTTGATATATTCTGGTCATATGGTATGTTAATCTTTTGATAATTATAAAATTTCAAAAATAGAAAAGCCTTCCATTCATCCAGACAATATAACTTGGGTATTTGGATGCAAGGATGTATTGGACATTTTATCTGGATAGGGTCAATGTGGGGTTAAGTTTGGGCACATAGTGATATTATGGTTCTATAAAAATGAAGGCATTAACCCTCATTTAGTTGCTTTCTTTCTCTTAGCGTGTAGTATGCTTGTTGAGAAAAGTGGTGCAAGAGATAGAAAGACGAATATCAACACAAGCAGAACACTTGAGAATGGTATGTGTGCTACATCACTTTGGCCCTAACTCTCCGAGTTTAATATGTTTATAAATACAACAACAACTTACCTAGTAAAATCCCACAAAAAGTAGGGTTTGGGGAGGTTGTGTACGCATGCTTTACCCCCTACTTGGAAGTAGAGACGATGTTTCCAAAAGACCCCTGGCTCTAACACCAAAACATGGACAAAGTATGCCCAATAGCATTAAGAGAATATGTTTGTAAATATATTTTATTTTTTATTCTGTATGAAGCAAAACAACCTCTTCAAAGCTCGGGAGGAGAAGTATCAGTCGAGGATAAGAGTTCTAGAGGCTCTTGCAACAGGTACTAGTGAAGAGACACAGGTATTGCTTTTACTGACATTACCATATTCTAAAGCCATAAAAACCTTTCCCCTTCTTATCAATGTTTCCCTTGCATAATGGATTATTTTCTTTGGTGGTTTTTGAAGATTGTCATGAATCAACTGCAACAACTTAAGGTGAATTCTTCTTTTCTTTTTTTAAAAAATTTATTCTAAGAAAGTAAATTTTGGGCATTAGATTTTTTTTTGCTTCCACACATTAGATTGAAAGGACGAAGATGGAGGTGAAAAAGAAAAGTGAGGAACATGACGTGTGTAGATTAATGAAGGGAAAAGATGATACAATCGAAGAGATCACAGCTTTGAAGCAAGAACTGGAAACTGCTCGCGAAACTTACGAACATGACACCCGAAGATCTCAACAAGAGATTTCAGCTTTGAAGCAGCAACTTAAAGATGCTCAAGAAACTTATGAGCAATTCTGCTCACAAGTGGAACATGATTGTAGAGGACATCAAGAGGAGATTTCATCTTTGAAGCAAGAACTTGAAACCGCTCGAGAAACTTATAAACAGCAGTGTTTAAAAGTTGAAGACGAAGCTAGAGGATCTCAAAAAGAGATTGAAGCTTTGAAGAAAGAATGTGAAATGGTTCAGAAAACTTATGAACAGCATTGCTCACAAATGGAGAAAGAGGCTAAAGGGTCTCGAATTGAGTTGGAAGATAAATTGAAGGAAGCCACGGGGCTTTTAACAGAAACAAGAAATAGATTGAAGGAAGTTGAAACACTTTTAGAATCAAAATCCCTTCAGTGGAAGAAGACACAGAACATCTATGAAATATTGACTCAATTCCATCTTGGTGCACTACGTGTAAGCTCTGATTAAACTCTTCGTGTTTCTAAATTCTATGCTTTCCGACGTGTCTATTATGTTAACTTTAAGACATGACTTCAGGAGCTAAAGTTTTCATCACAGTCAATAAGGCAAGAAGTTGTGAAAACACAGAAGATCTCTGCAGATGAATTCAATTGCTTAGGTCAAGTATGCTTTGAACAACTTAGAGTGTGTTTGGGATGGCTTACATTTTATGTGATTTCTCATTTAAGCACTGAAACTGCTCTTCTCAAAGGGATCCAATTCAGTGCTTTCGTTAATAAGCATAAGAGCATCTTTAATGGGGGGGAAAGTTCAAGAAATGGTGATGTGACTAGAGTGGAGAGAGGAAAGGAGAGCGAGAGGGGAAGAGGGGAAAGTAGTTGCATCGGGGAAACAGAAAGAAAAGGGAGAAGAAAGAGAAAAAGAAGAAAGAAAGGAGAAATAATAAAAGAGAAAGAAATGAGAGAAAAGAGAAAGCGGGAAAAAGAAAAAAAATTAAAGATTACTTTTTTATATTGATAGAAAACTTTTTTACAGTAATTATTTTTTTTATTCAATTTAATTTTTCTGGGACACACACACACACAATTTAATGATACAATTTAATTTTTTTACATATATAACTAAAAATATACTCCGTAAATTGAAGTAACTTTTTTTTAAAAATAAATTATTTTGATTCAGTATATTATATTACGTGGATAAAATAAATTTATGACATTGGGGTCCACCATTTAAAAAAGGGAAACTGGTGGGGAAAGTTAAGGAAAATGGTCTAGAATTAAGAATAGAAGGGAGAAGAGGGAAAGTGGGGGAATGGATAAAGATGCTCTAAAAAAAGGTTTTTTTTTCTTCAAAATTGAAGCACCTTTGACATCTCCTTTCCAAATGTATATTTTCTTAAATCAAATTTACCCTATAGATAGATAGCATTTCTTATTCAAAAATAAGTTGTCCCAAACACACTTTTGCTGATAAACTCATTCCGATATTATTATTATTCAGTTTTAAGGTGAAATGAAATTTTAAATATAGGCAAGAAGACCAAAGCATTGGAAGATGCAGCTGCAAACTATCATGCAGTTCTCGATGAAAACAAAAAACTACACAATGAAGTCCAGGAGTTAAAAGGTGATTTTTACAAAACAGAAATAGAACTCAATCTATAATTTTGTAACTTATTAAATTTTATATTACTGTTCTCACAGTTCTGTATAATAGGTAATATAAGAGTATATTGCCGAGTTAGGCCATTTCTTCCTGGACAGAAGGACAAACATACGATTGTTGATTACGTTGGTGACAATGGGGAGCTGATTGTCATGAATCCCTTAAAACAAGGAAGAGAAGGGCGTCGTTCATTCAGGTTCAATAAGGTCTATGCTCCTGTTGCAACACAAGGTTCAAAAACAATTTGAAACTCTATATTTGCTGTGTGTGTGTGTGTGGGGGGGGGGTATGTGTGTCTGTGCGGGGAAGGGCTCTAATGCAACAATGCTTCTAGGCTCTAACGGAAACAGTCTCTTTGTTTTTACAGGGGTAAAACTCTGTACATTTTAACCCCGGACCTCAACAGTGTTGTCTTTTTCTGCATTTTACGCTGTTATCTTTTAACGCTGTTCACATTACCCTTCAATACTTGTTGAGGTTTTCTCATAAATAACTTCTCTACTCCTAGGGACATAGTTAAGGTTTGCGTGCATATAACCCTTCGAGACATTCCCTACCCATTCTTCCAAACGGGTAGGGCTGTAAACAAATGCTAAATGGATAGGATGTGGCATTAGTATATATGCTTCCGTTAATTTTATCGAATATCGAATGTGGATACAAATATTGACATATGGATAAAATCAACATCTGTATCTGCATCCATCCAAATTCAGATATCGCACACCCACACCCAAATATATATAAGATGTCAAGTCTGTTTTTAGCAACTTTAACATTTAGGTAATACTTGTTCAAATATTTTCAGCTCAAGTATTTTCGGATATAAAGCCATTGATACGATCAGTTTTGGATGGTTATAGTGTGTGCATATTTGCATATGGCCAAACAGGCTCGGGAAAAACTTACACAATGGTAAGAACATCTCTCTGAACAATATTTCTTTTTGGTTACTTCTATGCATCCCCTAATATTTCTTCTGTCTGGATTCAGACTGGCCCTGATCAAGCAACTGAAGAGGAATGGGGTGTTAACTACCGAGCTTTAAATGACCTCTTTCAGATTTCACAAAAGAGAGGGAATGCCACTGCATATCAAATATCAGTTCAAATGGTAGAAATATATAATGAACAAATTCGCGACTTACTCTCAACCGATGGCTCTCAAAAAAGATATCCTTAAATACGTTGTCTTTTCATGATTTACAAAGATAAAGTTTATTTTTTTTACTTTTCATGACATTTGTGCTTTCTGTTCCTTGGGTCTAGTTGCTACTATCGGCATGTGTGTTTCTTGTCTCTGTGCTCTTACTTTACTTGTGCTACCATGTTTACTTTGTTTTTGTGTTTGATTGTTTTTGGGTTTATTGTTGTTGTTGTGGTTGTTGTTGTTGTTGTACTTTTCATGACATTTGTATTCTTTAATATACACACTCTTGCGGTTTTGCCAACAACCCTACCAAATGGGTTAGCTGTGCCAGATGCCAGCATGTATCAAGTCAATTCAACTGCGGATGTGTTGGACCTAATGAATATTGGATTGAAGAACAGAGCAAAAAGTTCCACTGCCCTAAACGAAAGAAGTAGCCGATCACACAGGTCCCTTAACAAAAATATCCTGATGTCATCTATAACGGGTATGAAACCTTTGATACTTTCATGGAAAGTGAAATTTAAACACACTTTGTTAAGGGAAACACCTAACGTTCTCCCTTGTCATTCACTTTTCATGGAAAGTAAAGGAGCTTCAACCTAATACTAACAACATTTCACCCAAACCTAAAAGCGCGTTTGTTATGATGGAAAAAAATGGCAGAAGATTGTTTACTTTTGGCATCATAACAAACACTCTCCTAAAGGTCATGCCTTAGAAGTGTTAATAGAACTAATAAATTGTGATGAATGCAGTGTGGTGACTATTCATGTTTGCGGGACGGATGTGAAGAGCGGTTCAACTATGCGAAGCAGTCTTCATTTGGTGGATCTTGCCGGAAGTGAGAGAGTGGATCGCTCTGAGGTAAAAGGTGATAGGTTAAAGGAGGCCCAACACATAAACAAGTCTTTAGCTGCCCTTGGAGATGTCATATCTGCTCTGGCACAAAAGAGCCCTCATATTCCATACCGAAACAGCAAGCTTACTCAAGTTCTTCAAAGCTCTTTAGGTATACTATGCTTTCGTCTATTTCCTCATTTTTTTTAAATTAGTAAATACTATATATTCATTCAAAAAAAGCGGTAAAGTTTGCATATGATGCTCTCAAGTAATAACTTCCAAAAAAGGAATAACAAGATGAAATTCCAAAGGCGAAAGGTGTCATCATCATTATAGGGGTTTTCCATTTTGCACGGGAAGTATCAAGAGAACGCGATGAGTTAGGACAGTTTCTCATTGAACAGTTTATATTATTTCAATGGTTACATAATGAGAACGGATGCATAAGAGATACTCCCTCCGTCTTCAACTTGTCAAACTTATCTTTTTATTTTCCTATTTGTGCACAGGGGGGCAAGCAAAGACACTTATGTTTGTGCAGCTAAATCCCGATCACAGTTCATATTCGGAGTCCATTAGCACATTAAAATTTGCCGAGAGAGTATCTGGAGTAGAGCTTGGTGCAGCCAAGAGTAGCAAAGATGGCAAAGATGTCAAGGAGTTGATGGAACAAGTACTCTTTCATCACTATACAATATACACATTATACTCTTTGGAACAACAATCATATTTCACGTAGGGGTAAGCACCCATGTTTGGGTGTCACATCATTTGAGGGGGGCTGAGTTTTCGTGTTTGATGGGGTGAACGAATTGCAAGTGACCAACCTGTTGTATTCAAAATATTAAAGAGACGCATGAGTTTATAAAGCCTTGAGTTTGACAAGCTGAATCCATGCAGATTGCTTCTCTCAAGGATGCACTGGCTAAAAGGGACGAGGAGATGGCGGCTTGGGAAAGATATCAAGAATATGATGCCAGGAACCACCAATGGCGAGAAACGTAGTGTGAACTCATTGAGGTATGTGTCTTCCTCACGAAGCAACATTAGTCAAATCAACAACATAAATGGTTAAAGAAAGTTCATATAGTACCATCCTGTGCATTCATATTGCCTCTCTAGTCTCCCCAAACCTTACTTTTGTGGGATTTTATTGGGTTAGTTGTTGTGTTCTTGCATTCATAGCCTTGTGATTGTGCATTCATATTTCTTCTTACAGACATTGATGGACAAGGCTCCCGTTAGATTTAGCAAGACGAACGCGTGGCTGAATTGAGATGAGACATGATTTATAACATCGATAGTTCAAGATCACTAAGGGATTCAGATAATAATTCAAAGCAGCACTCAAGTGGTATGAAACTATTGCTCCTTGTTTTCATTGGTCAGTTCCTTGTGTTTGAGATTAGGGTCATGCTACAATCACATCACGGATGACACCAAAGTTGACACTGCTAGTTTTTCAGAAATAATGATTTCTCGTAGTCAATGACCGTTATGTGTGTGGTTGTCTCCGGAGGTGTCAACCTTTGTGTCATTCCTGAGGCTAAAGCAGAATTTTCCTTGAGATTATTCCTCTATGTTGGTTTCAATGTCTTCTAACTTGCAACGGATGGGTCGGCCATCATCATAATAGTTGACCCGTTCTTGCCCACCCCACCCTGTGGCAGTTAGAGTTAGACACGGGCCGGGCCTCGGCAGGTTTGGTCCAGGCCCAAATATGTTTTTACTTGAGGTTGTCAAAGTGTATTTGCGCCTCCAAACCAGCCCCCATTTAATGGCCTTTGGGCATGGGCAGATAGTCCGGCGCATGACGAGCTGTCTGGCACATCCACGAATTATAAATTTAGTTAGAACCATCACAGTTCTTCTAACATCAATACTCGGTGTCATATTATGTCATCACGGTGTTTTGGGCTCTTTCAGTGCTCCGTTGAGCCCATGACCACCCCACTACCCTCTATAGCGGCTACCCCACCTTGTCCCTTCGTCAAACGATTAATCTCGCATCATTGTTTTATTGTCTCTTTGTTTACTATGTTTCTTTTTGAAGACACTACTCTCCACTTATCACTGTTTATCAGGGTCCTCTCGGAAACAGCCTCTCAAGCCATTGATGCAAGATTGAGCTCATTTGTGAGTCCAAACCAAGCTATATAACAAAGGCCCTTTGGTTATGAAAAAAAAAGTGGCTTTTTTTTTATGCAGGCATTCTTCTGTTGCTGTGAACATATATAGCAATTTATATTGTAGTATATTCAACACACTATAGTTTAGGATCACTACATACACTTTCACGGGCGTAAAAAAGGAGGCTCGGCTCAATTTGTTCTGCACGTTCTTATTGTTAGTTCGTCTCGGTATATTATGCTTGTTTCCATTGATATAACTTATCACGTGGTTTTTAGTAGTTTTCTCTTTGTATGAACCACAATCACATACTATGACGTACTACGTAATTTTAACTTTTTATTTTTGTCATTTGATGCAATGCATCACATTAACTTATCAGGTGGTTAAGAGCACTGAGAATCTCTTTTTAGGCATGAACCTAGTTGCAATAAACTTCCCACTCAAGCAGACCATATTTATATGCTTTATGTTTAAATATAAATGGTATCTATGTTCGTTTCAGGATTATCAATATGAAAAATCGTTTCGTATTACTTCAATACCATACCGGCCATTTCGTTTGTAATGCTTTTTTCCAGTATATTTTGAATTATTATTTTATACATATTTTTGGGGAAATTTCAAAAACGATTCGATGCATGCTCACACTTCGTATATCTTTGTGTTAGTTTGGACTCGTATTGTGCGCAATGGGCAATTTGTGCTGGTTAGGCCTTTGAATTTCGAGTTCTGGGCTGTCTCGGTTTTTATTGTTGGGCTAGCATCATCCCAACACTCCCACCATTTAGAAAGTGAAATTAGAAGAAAATTGTTAGACAAAAACAATACCCCTCCGTCCCAATTTTAATTACGAGACAAACTTTTACACCGTCTTTTAAAATCATTTTATTTATAAAGTGATATATCAATAAAAAATAAATTTTGATAAACTTTGATCCCAAATTAAATAAAAATGATATTAAGTGTTGATACAAATATAATTTTATTAAATTTATTATATAAAATATTTTCAAAATATTATTTTATCTAATTAATATGTAATATATATTTTATTTAATGATAAGTCAAATGTTGAAAATGATTAACTGAAAAATATAAAAACTTGATAAATATCCTTGAATAGAGGTAATAATAAATTTTGAGATGAAGTGGATATGATAGTTGTGCAACCAAAATAGCCTGTATGGGAGATGGTGAAAATAGAAAGAATTATACAAAGTAAAGCAAAATGAGCATAAAAAACATTATCAACGATAAAAAATTATCCAACATGTAGAAAATTAAAAAGAAAAAGAAACTTTGACCGACATAATTCATTAAATTAATTGTATTTTATCAGTCATTAAATTAGATTAAAATACAACACAGTAAGAGAGAGAAAGGGTATGGTTGGAAAGAGTATAGTGTATAATAATAACACAACACAACACTGCACATTCTTTTATTTCATTGTCGACAAAAGTGGTGTCCATCTTTTCCTAAAGCCAACCCCTTTTCTNTTTCATTATTTATTTGATAAAATGAATTGTTATTGTTACTCTTACTCTTTATAACTTTTGACGTGATTTCTAAGTACGTAAATTAACTTTTAAATAAAATGAATTGAAAAAAAATGAGATTCTTTTTCATTCTGCGTAAATGGAAATTCATTGCGAGACATGAAAAGTATATTGTACTTAATTAATAGTCCATATGTCTTATTGTTTTTGTTTCATTAACTATGAACTACGGAGTAGATCAAACCAAATTTAATTTTACAGGAATAACATTTTCCCAATTTTCTTCAGAAAAAATATATGGTCCAAATTATTTATAATCTCTTCTTAAAAAATGACTATATACTTGCTTTTCATGGTTCAATACATTTCCAAATGAGTTAAATTGAATAAAATAAGTATGATACTCCTAAAAAGGAGCAAATAATATAGAGCATAAGGCATCATTTTGTTCAACTTATTTTTTTTTTTGTTTATTCAGATCAGATCAGAAACAATTTTAATTATAACTACAATTAAATCAGATCAGACAAGATCCTCAAAATTGAGCGTCAATATTGATGTGAAAGGGTGTGGATATATCAATACAAGTGGTATGGGCATGATGTTTAGTGATACTACTCATCGGCTCCTCGCAATTTCCGGTCTTCCATAATTAATTAATGGTCAAACAAACAGGCAAATCAAACACCCTTTTACAATAAAGAGAAGAGAGTATTGGAGAGAATATGCCAAATTAATGAAATTACTAATAAAGTCTACCCCAAACGTCAACATTTTCAAGATTTAGATTAGATGTGTCCATTTGTTAATTATTAATAATACTAATTAAATAATTAATTAATAATACAGGCTTTTATTATGAAATTAGCTGTAGTAATATTGGCAAACTGTTTATACGGAGTTACACACTCCTTTCCTGCGCCTCACATCAATGTGTGTGTATATATATATACTCCGTATAAATCTTTCTTTCATGAATTATCAGTTCTATATTATTTCGTCTTTCGATAATTTTTATTTAATTTTGGTTTTTAGCAATCATTTGATAAATTAAATTATGCACCTCATTCCTTGTTTTTTTAATACTTTTGATGTAATACTACTTTTTATTTTTATACCAATTTTTAAGTAAAATCCTTCTTAAAAGAGATAAATTGGGTACGTTAGAGACAGAGGGATTAGTTGCGTTGTCTAAAGGCGTAGTAGCTCAACTGGTCGAGAATGTGGTGTCATATGAGATTAACCCGCGTTTGAATCTTGACAAAAACGAAATAAAAAAGATGACAATGCCAGCAAGTATTAGAATTTTAATTCTCTCTCGACTAAACTGAAATTATAACTCTATTTAATTTCTTAAAAAAAGGATGGACCTCGTCCCCGAAGGCCCCTTTAGATCCAGCAGAACGGTCACAGAGAGGATGTAAATTGGATTTTAATTGCAGATTGATAGCAAAGAGTGGAGTCTGCACACAGTACTTGTGTAGGCTCTATGTTTAGCATAGTTATCTCTCACCACAATTGTCAGGAAATTTCAAAATTCTTACTCTCTTGACGTCCTTTATTTTGCCAACTCTGCAACACCAAGTATTTAATTTCTTTAACCTACTACTGTTCGAGTCAATACTAAGGGACTTAGTTGTGCATCCCCGCAATGTTTGGTGGGCCAACCACACGCTTTATGTACTCCACTTTTAGGCTATACTATTCCGTAATTAAAGTTGCACACCTATACGCCTACACGGGCATACCCCCCTTCTTTTCAAAATACACATTAAACTTTACATTTTATAAATAAAAAAAATTAAACTTTACATTACTCTATTTATTCTTATATTTATTTTTTCATTAAAATTTTATAAATTATCCCTAGTTACAGCTGGTCTTCTAATATTTAATTCCCAATTCTAAGATATTAAATAAATGGAACTTAATTTTTAAAAAATTAATCTATACTAAGTCCTTCAGATATTATATGTAGAAAAAATATTTCGTCTAAAGAAGTATCTATTAAATTGTTTTCAAAAATTGAAAATCATTTATGTAATACCTTAGAACTGAGAGCTAAATATAGAAAATTACCAGCAATTAGAGACTATTTATGGAATTATTCTTATTTATATAAATATATTTATTAAACTAGGCGAGGTCAAATAACCAAATTTTGGAATATGAAGCTTTGTACCAGGGGTCAAAATCTGTATACTAATAAATGGATCCTGAAAAATGGAGTGACATGTGGAGCAATACATATAATTTTCACTCTCCAAATAAAACTACAGCATGGAATTCCAACAATTCATTTCATACGTTTCTTTTTTTTTAATGTCACGCGATTAACTACACACTTTCAGTTTGGCATAAAACAAAGCAAAAGTCTGAATACTTTTAGGTCTCTTTGGTGTACAAAATTTAAACTATGAAATTGGAATTGAGGATTTCAATTTCAATTGTGGTGTTTGGTAGCACAAAAGTTATGTGGATTTGGAATTGATAGTGCAAAAAATGAATTGGAATTGATTGAATACATTTCTATGGATATGAATTCTAGGAAATTTCAATTACATTTCAATTCCAATTCCGTCAATTTCGTCTACCAAACAGACCTTTAGAGATAGTTTGATGTACATAATTGATGAAATTGGAATTGAATTGAGAGTTGAAATTACTATATAAAACCAGAGTTGATTGACTATTCAATCAGAGTAATAACAAACGTAATTGTTCCAAAAAATTACAAAAACCATAAAAGAAATGAACGGAAACATACCAAATAAAGAATGATGAAAAAAATAAATCAGAATGAATCAAATGATCGGTTAGGTATTTGGATACTGTACAACGTAATTTTTCATACCGCAAATGTCAAACCTAACATATATATTAACATACTTCCTCCGTCCCTAAATATTTGCAACATTTGCTTTTTCAGCGTTGCGGGAACTTTTGTTTATTTCTACGTTTTCATTGGTTATTTGATAAAATAAAATATTATTGACACCTCTTATTTAGAAGAACTTTTCATGTAGTTTTTTGATATGTAAATTTTATTTTTTATTTCTATACCAATATGTAAATAAAATGAATTGAAAAAACTTGATATTTTGCCTCGGGAATACAAGTGTGACAAATATTTAGAGACGGAGGGAGTATTTTACGTATATTAATTTTTTAGATATCTTCATTAAGTAATTAACATTATGCAGCATTCAAAATGCTACTCCGTACATACTAGTACTTTTCTCCTAATAATTGACGCAATATTTTTGTATTGAACTTTTTGCTATGTTGTTAGAAAAATGTTTGTGAGATAGTTTTAATATTTCCACTTGTACGATTTTTGTTAGGAAAATTGAAACAAAACACTACAAACAAAACACAAGGAACTATAGTCTATAGGAAATACTCCTCCCAATTAGTACAAAGAGAGATGCCTACTTATCCAAATTCAATCAAACACTCGATTTATTTATTCATTTATTGAAGAAATCAACATTTGATTTTTAAATGTAAAAAAAATACATAATTTTTCATCCCAATGAGTACCAAAAGGATACCTATTTATACTAAAACCATCCCGATTTCGAAATCAAAATCGGTACAACAAAAAATCTTATGCCAAAATATTCGATACAACATACTCCTTCTGTCCAACATAAGATTCTCGTCACTATTCACATTATCAAACTTTATTTAATTTGTTTGCCTATTTTTGTGTCTTTTCATATAATTTTTAAAGATGTACTCCATCTGTCCACCATAGATCTTCCCAATAGTCCTTTTTCTATGTCCACAATAGATCTTCTCATTTCATTTTTTAACAAATAAAATACCACAACTACCCCCACTTACTTTATTTATTACACCTCACCCACTTCATTTAATACACTCCACCCATTTTTCATTAAGGGTATTATGGTAAACTTTCACCTTTTTTCAACTCTCCTTAAAAACCACCAAAAGTCAAAATGAGAACATCTTAGGCGGACGGAGAGAGTAATTTTTATTTTCTAATTTCATGTCATTTTTTATATAAAATAAATTAAAAATAACTTTAAATAATCTTATCAATCATCATAAGACATAACAAGAACTTTATTTATGGGCAAAGGGAATAGTAAATACCAACCAAATTCATCCCATCCCCACCACCCATTTTCCAAATGGAGGTAAGGACTGCCAACCCTTACTAACTCTCCCCCAAACCAAACAAACCCTTAGCTTGGGAGTGCCCTACACCAGATTCACAATATCAACCCCGTCTAACTCTCAGGCCGGTCAAGTGTCATTATAACATGGCAGGACCATGCCCCCATCACCCATCATCACATGCATCAATTTAAAAAAATAAAAAAAAAAAGTATAGAGTGACTATTCTAACTAACAGCTACGAACTGTTTGACAGGCTTGCACAGAACCACGTGGTTCATTCATTATAAACAAACTTGCAAAAAAGAAGAAGAAAAACAGTGAGTACAATTATAACCAGACCAGGAAAACTTGAATAAAAAAGACCATTGTCTCCTCTCCCTTCACATTACAATTACATTGAAGGCCATGAAGATTAACAATGCAACAAAGATGCTCAAAACCCTCTAATCAAAAAAATAATAAAAACCCTAACTTACAAATGCCCAAAAAGATGAAGAGAAATCAAAGGGGAGTATATATATCTATATGCATATTTCCCCACCCTTTCTTCCTCTTTTCTCCTTGGTAGATATTATTATTATTGTATCCATTGATGAACTGATTACCTCATTACATATACACATCAAAGACCTCTCCCTCATCAAGGAAAACTCATAATGATTTTGTTAAGAAGCCCTTTTTTTTTCTTCAAAAGACTCAGCTCTCTCTATATATATATGCACAGCTACAACGAAGTGGTTTAGTTTATAAGGTTGTGTTTGGTTTCTCACCCTCCTGAAAAATCTCTAGCTCCTTCCAAACTTTAGGCTACGGCGGAGATGCTGCAGTTTCTGCCACAGTTGAAGCCCTCAATCCTCCTCGCCGGAGCCGGCTTGTTCCCAAATTTCATCCCGCACCCTCCCCCGCCGTTCTTGCGGGCAGAGGAGGGTGGGGGCGGGGTTGGAGATGGCGGCGGAAGTGCCATTGATTCTACTGCTGGGGATAAGGGGTCAAAAAACTCGTGCCCAAAATTGGCATCTTGGATCAGTGGGTTAGAAGCTCTGCCCGGCGGCGATCCAGAGAAAAACGGAGGCGATGGTTCCATCTGGAAACTGGGCCTCCCACCACCATTGCCATACCTTCCCTGAACAAATCAAGCAACAAGAGTTTCATCAGATCAGTTCATATATTTTTGAACTCCAAATTCAAATTGAGCAGAGGAAA
This sequence comes from Cuscuta campestris, assembly GCA_900332095.2. Taxonomy (NCBI): domain Eukaryota; kingdom Viridiplantae; phylum Streptophyta; class Magnoliopsida; order Solanales; family Convolvulaceae; genus Cuscuta; species Cuscuta campestris. The sequence continues at coordinate 200,290 of OOIL02003368.1, forward strand.
ACTTCTGCACTCAGACACTACTCCAGAGTGAAATATACTCATACACAAGATTTGTTTGGCTAGGTTCCAAAAAAAATAACAAATTTTTCAATAAATCGAACGAATTTCGGCAAACTAAGCAAAGAGATTCATTCACCTTGGCAAGGATGATGTCGAGAAGTTCAGTTCCAGGTTCGGAATCGCAGGCCTCCATCTGTTGACTGTAACAAACAACAGCAGATGTCCAAATAATTATGTAAATCCAGAAAAAAAGTCAACAGATAAGCTGAAAAGGGGAAAAAACACGGAGTAAATTTCAGATCGAGAGAGATGAATACCCGAACTGGAGCAAGCAGGGAGGTCTGATGGAATCAAAGGCGGAGGGAGACTTGAAGAAGCCGCCGACTCTGCGGGGCTTGGGGCAAACGACGCCGTTCGATTCCACTCCTCTCGAAGCCCTCACCATCATCATTTTCCTTTCTTCGCCTCCTTCAATCCTTTCTCTCCTCTCAATCGGAGCCTTCACAGATCCGAGATCTGCAAGAACAGCAACAAATCAACACATAAAACACTCGCGGATCTAAGCGCAGAACCGCATACATATATACACATCTGAAACTCTCTGATTTCAGACACGTGATTGAAAATAGAAAGGCTGGAATTCAGTGAAATGAAATATCGGTGACGGAGTGGAGAGAAAGAGAGAGCTGACCTTGAGGTGGCGCGCTCGGCGGCGGCGTGCGGAGGAGAGCGAAAGTCGGAATCGGGGAGACCCTTTTTTGAGTGGTGGCGAATAAGAGAGCGAGAATCGGTGGTGGTGCGGGGTGTATTCATAGGTGGAGGGGAGGGGGGTGACGTATCCGGGTCGGGTCGGTTTAGAATTGGGCTTTGTGGACTTTTCGGGGCCTGATTTTGATTCTTTACCATGTTGGGGGGGATTGCAAGACAGTAAATTAGCCCGGGGCTGGCCGGATATTTTTATACACATCATATGAGGAGCGTGTTTTATCTTTGACCCTGTTGTATTGGAGGGATAGGTCGAAAAACAAAACCAAAAACCAAAATGGAATCAAATCTATCAACCATGTTAAAAAAATTTATTAACTTATAAGTAAAACACATTCTAAAATAAGAATTGCATAATTTTTTTTAGAGAATAAGATTTACATTGTCAATAAAGTTAACATAACGTTTAACATTAATATTTTGTATAAATTTTTAATGACGTATCAAAACGCTAACACTAAAAACTATTGTTAGATAATCTTTTCAAAATACTAACGCTAATCTCTTAGCTAATGCCAAACGAGACCATATAATAACAAAAATACTGTATAATATCAATATATAGTACCATATTATTACGATGTGAATTTTTATTTTGATAATAAGAACATGAAATTTCTATTTTAGAGATAATAATTATGGTTTACTTCTATTTAAGTAATTTCTTCAAACATATTTGTCAAATTAAATAAAATAAAAATGTACTAAAATCAAATCGTTTTTATTCATTTTTTGGTTTCAAGGTGTTTGAAAACCAACAAATCGTTAAAATCCAAATCCAGATGTCGATTAATTAGTAGTGCTTTGTAATGAATAAAAAGAACCCTTGTTACATCGATAATTACTTCCAACTTTTAGCGTATCAATCAATTGATCATAGTTGCATGATATAGTACAAGAAGTGAGAAGATCAAATTGAGTATCTACATAAAAGAAGTAGGAGCAGGAGGTTATGATTGCTCGACCGGAACTACTAAAAATAGAGACCGAGAGTAGATGAATACAACAGAAATAACTAGAGAACTTTAATAACTTATTCACAATCCAACTAAAGCACAATAACAATCCATTTACTGATGCAAACTATCAAAGTTATCAAGCATGTATCAAGACTCCCCGCATTCAAAACACTTTATACTTAAAAATTGCAATGAGAAACTACTAGGGGCAAGCGTGGTATGGTATGATACGGTATTTAGCTCGTACCGATACCGTACCAAATATTTCGGTTTGGTATGGGATTTTGCGTTGTACCGACCCCGATCCTGAAGAATCGGTTTGGTATGGTTCGGGATGGTTCGGTATCGGTTTCAGTACGAATTGAGATAAAAATATGCGTACCTAGTTTACATCATAAAATATAACAAAACCTTTTATTTTTAAAAAATTGAAAGTACATTTAACCAAAGAATGATAAAAAATTTAAAAATGAAAAAATAAAATGCAAGAAATACTTATGAAAGTTAGTTTATATTTCACAAACTAAATAGAACGAGTAATAACAAAATATTATTTCAAACATTTGTTAATATTCTTATACTCATCTACAAAAAATACAAAAAATAAAAACTGGTGCTTAAGATCTCAATAGAACACCCACGTAGACTACGGAGTATATTTTTAAGTAAGTATATACACAGTACATTTTAGGCAGGGCTTATTATTCGAGAGTACTCTTTTTTATTAGAATGAGACCAAATGAAATAAGATCAAATCACATTAGAAAGAAATTTAAATATAAGTTCAAATCAAATTAGAAAGAAATTTAAATATAAAATCAAATCAAATTACCCCAAATGTACATCACTCCATTTTCAACCACCCATTTTTATTTTATTTTGTTTTTTTTTGAATTTCTTGCTTTTTTGTGAACAAAGAAGATGGGTGGGGAGTGGGGACAAATGGCTTATAACCCTAGCATTTTTCTTCTTCAAATCGCAGTCATTCAGACGGAAGCTTAGAACCTTAGAATCGCCACTTGTAATAAAAGCAGCGATTTTGCGATTGAACAGTTTTGTAGTGAGTGTTTTAAATTTCCAGGGGAAGGCGGCGATTTGAAGAGTTTCAGATGCAATCCTCAAGATGTGAAGGTAGTGGTTATCCTTAGTTGCTCCTTTTTTTTTATATTTTGATTTTGATATACGGCTTTTGGATTTTTGATTCATCCTCATTTGCTCCATTTTATTTTTCTCCTGTACATGTTTATGATTTTAATACTGAGTTTGAGCTTCAATCTGCAGATCCAATCATTATTTGTTCATTTTTTATTATTTTGATTTTGATTTGAGATTTAATCCTCTATAGATTCAAACACTTCTTTAATGCAAAAAAAAAAATCTCCGTATTATTGCTATTGATCCTTAAAAAATGCAAGAACATGTAATACTGAGATGAGTCACAAAAGTATTAATATACATGTAAACACAAACAATGTGTCATAGCATTCCTAACAATGCTATGAATAATTTTATAATGGTGCAGATTAAATTTGAAAATACTAAATTTAAATGTGCTATGACAAAGGGTAGAAAAGCGGACAAAGGAGAAACTGGTCCCTTAATAGTTTGCCATCGCAAAATTTAACCCTGCTCATCTTCTCTTCGCACCAATGGAGCTGTTTATCATTAACTTGTGCCATCTTTAGAACTCTAGACACCACTTTCAGGTCGATATGTGCCATTAGCCTCTCCATTTCTTCCTCTTCCCGGACCCACCTTCTCGTCAAACTTTTCTTGCCAGATATCCTAATCTCTTTCAGCTTTGATTTTTTCTGAGAACACACACCTTGATTTTCATAGATATATATACATATAATGTCAAGAACCTTTTCAACCGAAAGTTTAAACTTGTGTTGTAGGTCCATTAAAGATTTTATAGTCTCACATGCCTCTCAAGTGTGAGCCTTGCATGCAAATATTATTATTTTTAACTTATGGTTATAGGTCAAACTCTTGCATGTCTCTTCTCGTACATGCAAGATTTATTTTTGCTATAATGTGTATAAAACCTTTCTTAGGCTACAACTAAAAGTTTGATTTTTTGGTTGAATCACTACTTGACATGGTATTGGAGCATTACCGACCTAGAGGCCATGAGTTCGAACATCACTGTCACCCAATTTAAAAAAAAGCAATGTTTGCGTGCATGGTTTGAACAAACATAAATCTCGCATGCACGTGAGGGACGGTATAGAGTTTAAAACCTTGTATAGACATGCAACCATAAAAATTAAGCCTTTGGCTGAGTTAGTTTTTTGGCATACAACATTTGGACTAACCATACCATAAATTTGTGATCAAAAGGGTTCATTTCATTTTTTTTCTCTTGAAAATAAGTATTTGGCTTGGAACATGTTATTTTTACCTTAATTTGAACTTAGGTCTAGAGTATGAGATCACATTATATATCACTGCATACATACCTTCTTATTAACTTTTTTGAGGAGTTGGAGGAGAGTGTGATCAGCAGAGGCTCTACGAGTTTTTCTTAAGAGAGCAGTGATTATTCTGCACTGCTTGTCCTTCTTGTCTGTTTTGAGGAAACTCATGAATGTCCTCATTCCTTCCTCCATTATTCTAATGAATGATTCTGATGATATTCTTGATGATGATGATGATGAACAATGCTCTCCTTCTTCGTCTTCTTTTTTATATCCATCCCAATCTATTCAAATAGATAGTCGTGCTTAATAAAATTAACTACTTAACCAAAGCTTTCATATAAGGAAAAAAGACTAAAGTAGGACTAAAACATTGAAGATATACCAAAATAGGACTTCCATGTTTTTATTCCCGAAATAGGACTTACATTACCAAACATGGTCATATACATTACCAAGAAAGTACAGTAATTTGCACATGTACACTGCCACATTACCATAATGCAAAGTCACATTACCACAATGCAAAGTCCTATTCCGGGAAAAAAAACATGAAAGTCCTATTTTGGTACTTTTCTCTATGTTTTAGTCCTATTTAGGATGATTTCTATTCATATAAATGTGAGCATAATGTTTGTTCACATTCATTAAAGTTTTTATTAAGTAGAAAGTTACAATAAACCGTTATTTGAGAATGAAAAAAGTAACTCATGGAAACATTCATTTTCTAAATGACGCATACAACACATGCATCTATCACATTGTTCTCCACTTGAACTGCAGATCTCTAAATCAATAAGAATAAAGTATGGAACTTATACCAACATATAATCTCGTTTGTTTTTATCTCTTTTGACATTTTTTGGCATGGTAAGTCCTATTCTGTTATAAAAACATTGAAGATCTTATTTTAGTATATGAAGTATGTTTTCGTACTAATTAAGCATTCTTTCTTCTAACTATGCAAACATGTTTAAATCGTATTCGAAATTTAATAACATGTATTGCTATATCCATTTACATTTTGGAAAAATTCATTCCTTTTCTGTTACATAGACAACTTTGAGAACAAAGAAATATTAGTTACAAAATTCACTTCAAAAATTTCTTGAAGTCAAAATGTCAAGTTGATTTGGAGGGTAGAGAAATACTCCCTTTGCCCAGAACTAACGTCATGTTTACTGTTTCAAGCTTCCGATAACGTGTGTTTGTGCATGCATTTTCATTGATCATTTGATAAAATCAAATAAGCATATCACCACTTGAATTGTTTTGTAGAATTTTTGTTGTAGTTTTTAGATAGGCATGTTGTACTTTTTATTTATATACCTATTTGTAAATTAAATGAAGTTAAAAGTTATGAAATATTGCACGTTCTTTCAAAACATGACATTAGTTTTGGGACGGAGAGAGTATTAGTTAATGGGTTAACCTGATATGCAGTGTGGGACTTGAAGGAGCATAGGAGCTAAGCTTCTCATCCTGGCATAAATCTCCGGTCTCCTCCCATTTTCGTATGCCTCATTCTCTATGTACCTTTGGAGAAGGACTTGGAACTGCTGGAACTGTTGGGCGGTCGTCGCAGGGCATCCGCGGTCGGATTCAGATTCGCAAGAAGAAGACGTGATTAGAGTACTGAGGAAGTAGTTGTAGTTCCACTTGAGTGCTTCCCAAGTAAGGCAAATCTGGGCAACATAAGCTGCTTCTAGTTCATGATACAGGTTGTTTGGACATTCCCAAGGTAATTTCTTGTTCCTTATTAATGAGTGTTTTTCGCTGTTTGGTTCCCTTTCCGACTTTGATCTCGGGCATGTTTCTATCCATTCTAATGATTCTGGAAATTAAAGACAAAACCATCATTTTCATATCATGAAAATAGTATCCCTAGCTTAAGACATACAGTATAACCCTCCGTTCGAAAGTTTACTAATCAACATTATAAAACTATGATTTGTTCAAAGAATTAGGAAAGAAAAGAAATTACTGATGAAAAAAGGCAACGAGAATATTAATATTTGTGTAGTACAGTGCGTAGTACGTACCAGTTTCCTGGAGTTTTTGGAAGCTCAGTCTGTCCAATAACAACATTTCCTCATCGTACTTGTGGAAAACAGAATAGGATTCCTCCCAGGTGGTGGTGGCAGGGAAACTTCTTCTTGAAGATGATGAAGAAGAAGAGAGATGATGATGATGATGATCATGACCATCATCATCATCATCATCATCATCATCAGAGTAGTATCTAATAGTGGAGCTTCTCCAAGAGCTCATTGATAAAGTGCACTCACCCAAACCTCCTCCATCTTCTTCTTCCTTGTTACACTTTTCTTCTTTTTCTTGGTTCTTAGATGGAGCAATCTCATTTAAACTCTCCTTTCCCATCACATTTCTTCCCTTTTCTCTCTTTTCTTTCTTCACCTTCTCATAGCAGTCTTCTATTAATAATAATAATGATAATTAATTGTAGTAACAACAAAAACAACAACAACAATTAATAATAATAATAATAACATTTATAATAATTTGCTATTACTACTACTACTACAACAATAAAAATTAGGTGCTACAATCTACATACTCTCTGGGTCCTTGAAATATTTTTTTTGTTGCGAATTGTTTTCTACAATATTTGAATGAAATTATTTTCAACTCAATTTATATGAGAATGAGTGTAAAATTTTAAATAAAACTTACATATTTAAAAATGACATAAATTCATTTTTACATATGAAAATGAGTGTTAATAGTGAACAAAAAATTCATTTTAGAACCGAGATGTATTATTACTAGAAACTCATGAAGAATAAAATATAAATTAAAATTAATACGAAGTATATAACTTGATGTTTATTGTGGTCGAAATTTTCAAACTCTGAATAAAATATGCATTTAATATTAATAATAATCTGCCGTCAAACTATTAAATTGAAAATTGTGAAAAGTCAAAACTAATAAAATTAAAATGGGGGATGTATAGTAAAATGTGACAGCGTACCCATATATTTATCACTGTGAAAAGTATCCAAGATACTTTTGTTTGTGTTTCTATGAAGATGTAACGAGGTATATTGCTTCACAACATCTTCATCATCATCACTTTCAACACCCGCCGGACAGCTATAATAAGCAGTGGCCGCCTCACTGCCAGAGCTCTCTTCCGCATCCGAACCGGAAAACTGATCGTTGACAATGATGCCCTTGTTCCCCCTGTGGGCGGCTTCAGAGGCGAAAAGGGTACTTTGGTAATTCCACATATCTTCGTCTTCCTCGTCGGAATATTGTGCATAGGCAACTTGTTTGCTCCTATTATATATCTCAAACCAAACAAAACATAATTCAAAACAACAAACCTAAGTTTTTGGTTATAATTAAAGTTTCAAACGAAAAAAAACAGAAAAACTTATATACCTTCAATTTTTTTTTTTTAGATTTTACAATAATGCTCTAACATTATATAATTCTCTTAAAGTTATATTGCAGATCGAATATGACTTTCTGGGAACGCTGGTGACAATCTTAACATATTTTTGTAAAATCTCAAATTTTTGAAAGTGATATGAACTCTGATCATGCAAGAGAGTCAATTCCGAGTGAGTCAAATTTATAACTTACCCGAGGAAGAAGAATATGTTACCTCCGAGGAAACGTAAGAGCTTAGCAAGACAAATGGATGCAAAATACGAGGAAAGCAAGACAAGTAGAAAGGAACTTGAAGCATTATAGAACAATCTAAATATTGTTTCTTTTGAACATTGCATCTTTTTGTGTAGTGTTTTTTCTGTCTGGGATTTGTGTTGTCTTGTTACATATACATAGGAGTCTAATTAGATACTCCCTCCGTCCCAATTTAAATCGTCTGTTTTGACTTTTGGACATATTTAAGGAAAATTAAAAATAGAGTTGATTTTTCGAAATTGACTTTTAGGAGGGGTGATGATGGATGAGAAGATAAGGTGAAAAAATGTGACTTATTTTAGGGGTAGTTTAGGTATTTTATTTTTAAAAGTTTACGAAAACAACTAACAGGCAACTTATTTTGGGACGGAGAAAAAAGGTAAACATGCAATTTAAAATGGGACGGAGGGAGTATGTCATATGATAGATGCCTAGCTAGCTAGGTAGAGCTCTTTTGCAACAAAAAAAAGTGTCATTTGCATGGTATGAGAAAAATGACTTTAATTGGCTTCCTAGACAGAGTTTTGCTTGTTGGTCAAGGTGAGGTATCATGGAGTATTCCTTTTCCCTCAAATTCCCAATATGCCCTCACTCCTTCCACCACAAGAATCTCTGAATTACTCCATTTGTGTGCATTTAAACTAATTGGTCCATAATCTTTTTTTAAAGACTTTAATTCCCTACAAGTTTTTGTTGATGAATTTGTGAGATAAATGAGGTATGAAAAATGGCATAATAATTATTCTTTGCAATGTGTTAGAAGGAAAGGTCCTAACAATAGTGCATTTAATTGACCATTTGTGTGAGCTTTAATTTTGCTAGCTATGGGTTTCTTTCTTTTTCCAACAATACCAAATGCTTCTAGAAGACTCGAGGGGTTTTAGCCAACCATAAGAGTTATTCTATGGCAGAATCTTAAGTACGAAAAACAGTTTATCACAATTTATCGACCAATACTTTTATATGCGTCTTATTATTGATATATATGAATTGTTAAAGTAACTAAGGTTATGTTTGGTTCGTGGAATTTGTAAGAAAAGAAAAAGGAAATATTTTTTTCTCCTTGATCACAAAAATGGAAAGAAAATGGGTTTTCTCTTTTTAGCTTATTTTTGCTTCTCTTTTTTTTCCCCTTTCAATTTTCTTTTTTGTTTTCTTCTCCCCTTTAAAAAATTAATTTTCAAATCATTTTCTTTTTCAAATTCCTTGAACCAAACATAATGTTAACGACATTTATGTATTCATGTAAATGCCAAAGAGATCTCATTATGTGCATAATCATTATGCATTAAAAAACTGAATGTTAAAAAATGGACATTTGTACGACACAAGTTAATTGCACTAAGAATCGAACACGTGATATCTCATTGGGGAAAGTCATAGCAATGTCATTATACTACAAGGTTCTTGACATAAGTTATGTGGCCATTGATATTGTTTATATCGTACATGTTTACCTAAAAAATGTAGTCGTTGATATCTTCAGTTTTCATGTTTTAATTGTACTTTCTCTATCAAATAAATTTTATACTAAGTACTTTTTATGAATTCCTAAATAAATTCTACATTACACCATTTTTTATGTAAAAAATGTGTGACGACTCACAATATTTTTTAAAAACAAAATTCAATTCGTGAAAGTAAAGTGTAAACTCCTTCTGAGGTGGTAATTTTTTGTTGGAAAAATAATGAAAAAATGTAATCTCGATGGGTTTAAGGTATAATACTCTCCTGAAGAGGCCCATGAAAGTAGCCTAGATGTACAAAGACACAACTCACACAAGATGGGGAGGCCACAATATTCATATCTCTATATGCACTATGCTACACTCCTGGTATAAAAGACTACTACGGGTATTTGTTTACTTTTGATTTTTTTTGTTAAAATTGACAAATTTTAATTACAAATTAAATAAAAGTGATATTAGATATTGATAGAAAAACTTTTTATTAGATTTATTTTTAAAATACTACGTATTATTTTATCAAAGTAATATACGATATGCTCCGATACATTTTATTTAATTATATGTCACATCTTGAAATTATATGATTGACAAAAAAAATCAAAGTTGGACAAATATTCAGAGACCCAGTTAATATGCATCATCTTCTTCTTCTTCTAATCTCCTTGCCCTGAAATATTAATAACACATCCACTTGGCATGATACCGTTGGAATTAAGGACCTATTATTTCCATAAGTTTGATTTTCACGTAATGATTTGCGCGCTCAAATCATTTTTGCGGTTTTGATTTTTTAATTTATTGCAAATAGCAACAACTACACACGCACAAAAATTCTTACGGAGTATTTTAAATCCGCACCAATGTTTAAATAAATTAAATTATAGAGTAATCAGTTTCTATCAAACATCATAAGTGATAGAGTAATAAATTTCTATCAAACATCATAAATGGATAAAAAAAGAACAGAGAAATATTTTGTGGGACGAATGGAGTAGTATACTTATTATATTTAATATTATAGAGTACTCTGTATATCATTTATAAGAACTTATTATATGTTACGGAGTACAATATACTCCCTCCGTCCCTAAATAAACTTCCCCTTTCGTTTTTTCTTTGTCCCCAAATAAATTTTTCTTTTCCCGTGAAAACCCCTTTTATCTCTTACTTTTTCATACTCTACCGATCATATCATACCTTTTTACTAATAATCTACATCACATCTTACTTTTACACATCACATCAAGAGTATTTTTGGAAAGTCAACACAAAAATATCCCTCCCTTAAATCCTCAAAAAGTCAAAAAGGGAAGTTTATTTAGGGACGGAGGGAGTATATTTATTTAATTGCACAAAAAGTTTGTTTAATTTAGAGTAAATTTCATAAAAAGTCCCTAAATATAGTTCATTTTACAAATTTTGTCCCTACATATCGAATATCAATAATTTAGTCCCAATTATTATGTAGCAATTTTAATCATTATTCAAGTAAATATTTGCCAATACTGAATATTATAGACATTATTAAGTGTTATTTAAAGAATAAAGCAGTTTAAATGCTATTTAGTGAAATGACTTAAGTTTTAGTGTTATTTAGTGCAAATATTTTCATATATAGGTGAATGATATGGTAGAATCTCACTCGTACATTTCGAGATAGGATATTATGTGGTAGAAAAAATTGGTGAAAAACTATATGTATAAAAAAAATATTATCAACCATATTATTATTATTATTGTTTAAATTACTAAATCAAGAGTTAGGTTACTTAGGTACGTTACGAGTTGCATTTTCCTAAACTAACTAATGAACTCAAAGCATGCTGAGGTAGGTCAAGAAAGTCCAATTATGGTCCCATTATTGTTCATTACTTACCTCTTTTGTATTGTACCCAGTAATAATACATTCATTTTTAATTTATATGATCCATTATCAGATGTTATAAATAAATTATAAATAACAAAGATGATATTTTATTATTAGGTCACTTACAGTACCCATATATTTATAGTTAGTTAATATTTAGATACACCAAATGGAACATAACCGCACAACAAAACTACCTTAATCAAGGTTAATTAATTATCTCTTCACCTCCCTTCTAAAAAAAATCTCTTCACCAAATTTTTCAGCCTAAAGTCAAATAACATTATCTCTTATACTATTTTAATTAAATAAAATTTATGTTGAATATTAGTTTCTCTACATTTTAAAGTTGGGTAATTTACCTAAATAGGACTAAAACATAATGACTTTCTCAATATATGATCATATGTTTTTATTTCCCAATGTAGAACCATTGGTCATTATCTATTAGTCATTATTCAACTAAATGTTCAGCATCACTTGGACATTATTCTTCTCACTAGTCATTATTAAGTCCTATTTAGAGAATAAAAAAGTTTAAGTTCTACATTGAGAAATGACTTACTCTCTCCGTCCCTGAAAACCTTTGTCCTTTCTTTTTTCATCCGTTCCAAAAAACACTTCTCATTTTTATTAAAAATTCATTTTTACTCCTTACTTTTTCATACCCTACCTATCACATCATACCTTTTTACTAATAATCTATCCATCAAATCATACTTTTACCCATCACATCAAAAGATATTTTTGGAAATTCAATACCAAAATACATTCTCCTTAAATCCCTCTGATCTTCAAAATCAAAACTCTCATGTTTTCCGGGATGGAGGGAGTATGTTTTAGTCTTATTCAATGCAAATTTCACTTTAAAGTTAACTACTATCTCTGTTTCAATAATGTATTCATCCCGTTTGATTTTTTTGAAATCAAACAGAATGAATTTTGGACCTTAATTTCATTGTATGAATAATAATGCAAGTTGATGAGAGTACTCGTCAATAATCTGGACGAAAACACTTGAACGGAGGGAGTGTTATTTACTTAAGATATCGATTCGCATTGAGAATTCTTTGTATATATTTATACCGGTGGACTGAAAGTCTATCGATCGTATATATACGATTATTGGCTAGCTAGCTCTACGGATCATGCTACACTCACACCAAATTTAATTTGGAGATATTTCTAAAACATATAGCGTATCATATTCTGGTGTTAAAATAGATTATGCATACCGATTAATACTCCCTCTGTTCTCAAAAACTCTTCCTCTTTCGTTTTTTTACTTCCAACAAAACACTTCCTTTATCACATTATATTTTTCACTAATAACTAAACTATCACATCTTACTTTTAATTATCACATCAAGGGCAAAATTGGAAAGTCAACTAAAATTACACTTTTCTTATTTTGGCTCAAAGTCAAAATGAGAATGATTTTAATGAACGGATGGAGTAGTTTATATTCCGTACTCTGTAGCAATAAATTGTTAATCATGAACAAGATCAATTAAGAAAAATCGAAGTGACCTGAAACAGGGAGTACTATATGTATAAAAAAATGGACGGACGACTATCTTTGTCAATGTGGTAGCTGTAATTATCAGCTAAGAAGATATAATTATATATTAAACTATAAAGAAATAGTACCAACAATAATAATAATAATATATGACTCATAGAATACATGCATCATTTGGCTTCTGCTGCTACGTACCTTCTTCCTCAAGCTACACCTCTCTTCTGTCACATACTCCCTCCGTCCCCAATTTGATTACAAATTGCAGGTTCCGGAGTAAAATTTTCTACTTCTTGAAATCATTTTATTTACAAATTGGTATATCAGTAAGATATAAAATTTACATATTAAAAAAATACGTCAAAAGTTCTACAAAACAAGAGGTGACAACAATATTTTATTTTATCAAATACCTAATGAAATCGCGTAAACAAACAAAAGTTATCGAGAGGAGAGAAAAAAAATTGTAATCTATTTAGGGACGGAGGGAGTATCTTTTTTCCATTTTAACATTTCCATCACTACTTTACTTTTAGACTTTGACCATAAATTACTAATTATGAATACACTGAATAATTGTTATACAAATTTAATAGTAATAGATTTATTTTGAAATGTTTAAATTTTTTTTACTTTGAAACGTAATTTTGAAATATCAAATTTTTATTCCGTATAATATAAGCATAGTATGTTTATATACAAATAGAGAAATTAATGGAATTCATAGATTACCTTACTAATTAAGTTTCCATGAGATGGATAGATAGATGGTCATCACAAGCATAGAAAACAACGTGTACTATATATATATATATATCATTAATAAATAGAGAGCATATTAAAAACCATATAATTTCCTCAGCTCCCTTAGCTTAATTATTGGATATATTTACCAAGTAATAATTCCTCCATTATATTATTTGATCTTCTTCCAATCCTCAAGAAGACCAACGTAACTAACTTAGTGAAGGATACATACATACATATGTATATGTATACATGGAGATGATGAAGAGACATGATGAGGAGAATCAGGGCGGCGGCGGCGGCGGTGGCGGTGGTGGTCTTCCGCCGGGGTTTCGGTTCCACCCGACGGACGAGGAGCTGATAACATATTACCTGAGCAATAAGGTTTCTGATTTTGGTTTCTCTCCCATTGCCATTGCTGATGTTGATCTTAACAAGTGCGAGCCTTGGGACCTCCCAGGTAATGAATTATCAAAAGAAATATTTGCACGCACTAAAACTTAAGTCATTTCTCTAAATAGTACTTAATTTTTTTAATTCCCTAAATAGCACTTAATAATGTCCATAATGTCTAGTGATGACGAATATTTACTTGAATAATGACTAATGCATAATGACTAAAAGTGCTACATTGGGAAGAAAAACACATGTGTGCTATATATTTAGGGAAAGTCATTATGTTTTAGTGCTATGAGTAATTTACCTAAATAGGACTAAAACATAATGACTTTCCCAAAATAGGACCATATGTTTTTATTTCTGAATGTAGGACTTTGGTCATTATTATTTAGTCATTATTCAAGTAATGTCTATCATTGCTGAACATTATTCCTTCCACGAAGACATTATTAAGTCCTATTTAGGGAATAAAAAAGTTTAAGTCCTAGATTAGGAAAGTTATTATGTTTTAGTCCTATTTAGTGCAAATTTCACTAGTGCTATTTATGTAAATTCTTCTAATCAAAATCATTAAACTTTAATTAATTACTAATAGACTCGATCTATCTCGTCATAGTGTATTTGTTAAGTTTGATTTTTTTCGAATCAAAATGGACGAACTTTTGTCTAGTCTATGTGTGTACATATTTATGTGTATAAATAAATGGCAGCATGAGTATGTTAATGGCGTTGTTAATTACGGAGTATAGTTTAATTCTTTAAAAAAAAATGGAATAGGGAAAGCATCAATGGGAGAGAAGGAATGGTACTTCTTCAGCATGAGGGATCGGAAGTACCCGACGGGTTTAAGGACGAACCGGGCGACAGAAGCCGGGTATTGGAAGACGACGGGCAAGGACAAGGAGATCTTTGGCGGCGGGGGCATGGTGGTGGGGATGAAGAAGACACTGGTGTTTTATAGAGGAAGAGCTCCAAAGGGTGAGAAGACCAATTGGGTTATGCATGAATATAGACTTGAAACTAAGCATGCCTTCAAACCCCATAAGGTATGACTTCAATGGGTGTAAAATGCATCATTCTCATTTCTCGCACTGAGAAGCATTTTTATTTGAACCGCACCTTTTATAGTACCATTTGGTATGTGCATATATATATTGCTTTAATTGGTTAATAAAGTGTGAATGATATAATTTTTCATGTTTTCAGGAAGAGTGGGTGGTTTGTAGGGTATTCCGGAAGTCCAATGCAATGAAGAAACACCAAAGAGCTTCATCACCTTCACCACAAGCCCTAGAGTCTCCTTGTGTCACAAACACAACCATAGCCAACAATGAACTAGGAGACTTTGACATCCTAAATCCCAACACTATGGTGTCTTCCTCATCAAATGGTGGTGGGATCAACAAGATCAACACTTGCATGCAAAACTACTACAACAATGAGAACAGCACTACTCTCCCTTTGCTCCCATGGCCACCAACACTCCTTAGCTCAAACCTTTCATCAAACCTTTCATCACTCAATACATTGCTCCTTAGAGCATTACAACTTAGAGGCAATAGCTTATACCAACCACTAGTGGATCAAAACCAAGACACAACAAGCAAGAGGACTAGTGATTACGTGTACATGTCGCAAGGATTGGTGGACAATACCATCTCGAATTTCGGTGATGTTTCGATGGACACCACGAGTAATTTCGCGCCGATAGAAACCCCTACTTCTATGTTCTTAAATTCTGTCAATAATCAACAGCAACACCAACCATACAAGGATTTGTCCAACATGTGGTGATCGATCGAGGTTTCAACTCCTTTTATTCCATCTCTCTTGGATTTAAACACATGCACATTTATCTTGTAAAGATACTAGAAATTAGAGTTATATTGTTGTATTATATATACTAATACAATACAATGCATGTATATTTAGCTAAGAAGAGACTATATTATAGATGGCTTACACATAATAGTGACAATATATTACCATGTCTTTGTACAATTTGTAAAGAGCTTTGAAAGGGATAAAATTAGACTTGATTTGATATTGGACCCTTAACTCATCTGGAGTGCGAACTAATGTTCTCCAAAAGTTGTCCATGTATGCTCTCAATGCCTTTCAATCCGCATGTCTTGACTCAAGATTTCTTCTATGTAAAAGTCTTGGGGTTTCACAAGTATTTCAAACCTTTCGGGGTTTCACGAGTAATTTCAAACCTTTCGGGGTTTCACACCCAAACTTTTGTAAAATCTTTTTTTAAACAAAAATTCATTGAAACCAAAGTGTACGCTAAATGCCAAATTCACAACAAAAAGAAACTTAAATTCAAGCTTTTTCTGTGAATTTGACTTTTGGTGTACACCAAGCATTATGCCCATTTGAGAACAAGATGTTCTATTTACACTCCTCCCACGATGCATGTTCAAATCGCCACTTAGCACACAATGAAGTGAACCAACCATTGACTATTACTATCTAATACTGTATTTATTATCCATTATGAACTCAAAAAAGCTAATCATACAAATTACATCAGACAGTTTGATGAGCAAAATCTAGTCCTAGCTAGCCTAGCACTATGCAACACATATAGCAAAGATGGGGAAAACTAAGGACTTCAAGAATGGAGTACAATTGTACACATATCATAATCACAAACCAGACCAAACAAACCCGGCACATGATCACACTCAAGAGTAGGTCCGAGGAGGGAAAGATTATGCCACGAAATTGCAGCGAAAAGTTGAGAGGAAAGAGACGTTATGGTGTACACACAGTCCCACTTTTGCCCTCGTCTCATTTGCGCAGCATTTGTTGCAACTGAAGAACTTGAGTCCTTTGGTCCGGTGGCAACGAATTTATCTGTTCAGGTGTGAGACTCATAACTTGCTGAAGAAGGGCTTGTTCCATCTCAGGAGTTAACTGCACCATCATCAACAACAATTCAGTTAGTGTTTGGCAATATGACATAAAACATTTTGATTTGATGAGTATCATCTAACAAATATCTTTCATTTGTATCTCACGGCTGGAGGGAGTACTGGTATGTTGCATAAGCTTTGCATTTACTTCATTTCATTAATTTCCTCTTATCTTATTGAAATCCAATTTTTTTCATCATTATAAATTATACTCCCTCTCTCCCGAATTAATAGTTCTAATTTTCTTTTTGGGATATTCCAAAAAATAGACCTCTTTCCACTTTTGGAAAAAAATTGTGGCTCATATTATTTCTCATTTGCATCACTTTCAACCACACAATTTCACTTTTCATAAACTTCCTGCCGAACCAAATGTGAACTGAGTATTAATTAGGGACAGAGGGAGTACATTTTAAAGTCATTTTACATTTTACTTGTAAGTTCATCTGATTTTGCTCGTACTCCTGTATTTGAGTTGGGGTCTCTTGAAAACCTCTCTATTTTCCCCTAGACCCTACATTTTTGTAGGATTTTACTAGGTTTGTTGTTGTTCGTCTGATTTTGCCAAACATGCATCAAATGTTTATTGGGCAAGAAATTTGACAGTTTCTTAAACAAAAAGCACAAGAAATAGGGAATGAATTAATTACGGCTGGTTGTCGAGCAGGTTGATTTCCAGGCCCCATTTGACCAGGGCACGGTGGTGGCAGTCCGGGAAGCTGTGCTTTCTGGGTATTATTTTCTGGGTGGAGACCAGGGATCCATGGAGGGTTTCCTCCTCTGTCTAAAGGCATTGAGCTTCCAATGTGATTGAAATCTGTTCTTATGTGTGAACCTCCAGCCTTAAGAAGTACAAACATATGGCAAAGCATGTCAGTTTGAGAGCATTTTATGAAATTTAAAAGGGAGCGCAACAGATGAATCATCAAAAGCAGTAAGAGTTTCAAATGGTAGTGGGCATTTTGGTTATCTTTGACAGGAGCACAGGGCCTATCCAAATGGAAGTAAACAGAACCAAAACCAAATCATATGTAAATTCACTAATTTGGTTTTAATATTGGTAATGTTTTTCCAGTTCATATTAGACCAAACTAAAACTGATTAAAAAACCACGCAAAAAGCACTGAAACCGTAATTGAAAAAAACTATCAAACTCAAACCTTTTCAAAAACTAAACAAAACTAAGCTTGCTTTTATTTAGGCAATCACTTCCCAAATCTTATCTGAACCAAACAAGCTGACCAAAAAGACCAAACCAAACCCGAAATTCCGACCGACCCTTAGTGAAATCTGAAAAGCATTCCCACCCAAATTTGATGTTCATGTGGGAAATGTGCATATCACATTAAGCACACTGACAAAAGGACATAGTACAACGTATCATGCAAAGACTGAAGGAAGATGTAGATAGCTTTCACTGAAACTTCAAGAGCATCAATTTCTATAGCGCAAACAAAAGAGCATTTGGTATATATACCAAGCCCAACCTCCACGGTGCTCTAAGAACTAGGATTTATATATCAGAAACTCTTTAAACCAAACATTTCTTTACAACTCCATGGGCATTGGATTAGGAAAAATTAACCCCTATATTTTTCCGAAGTGGGGTCTTTTTAGGTTTTACATCATGCAATTAACAGCAAGGAGAGGCTGAGAGAGTCTGCAACAGGGAGGCACATATAGTTTTCTATGTTGTTTCTGATGACATACTGGCTAATGCGTTCTTCACCTATAAATCCATAAGTAATACTCTAGTGATAAACTACACTTGTTCATGACTAATGTATAAAAGAGAGCCTTCTATATGATTAAATAGTGTTTAAAAGATCTATGATTTGTCAGCAACCAAAGCAGAAAACAAAATACAATAGGACATCATGCTAACTTGCAAATGGAAATTTTATACTCAAAATGGCATCATTTTAGTTATTGACAAGTCACCTGATAGAGTGGCTGGGGAGGTGGCTGACTTTGAAGTGGTGGCTGTCCTTGCATAATAAATGGAGGGCCCATTGGACCTGGAGGCTTACCTCCCTAAATGATAAAAAAATGAACAAAAAACATTGTAATTTTGATATATCAAAGAAATCAATTCTCAGTAACCTGGAAAGAAAAGCTTACTTGCAGCTTACATGAAACATAGGTTGTGAATGGTGCATCTGAGGTGGCAGGCCAGGCTGCTGAAATCCCACACTGTGCCCCATTTGGGGGTGAATTTGCTGAGAAAAAGGTTGCACTGAGGGTCTCATCTGCGATGGTAGTGGCGGCTGCAACGGAGGCAGGTGTTGAACTCCACTGGTATGTATTGATTGGTCCAACTGCGTAGGAACAGATGTGGTGCGTGATTGAAGATGAGAAAGAAGGGGCGGCTTGTTTGGATGAGCTTGAACTGATTGTGGAACTGAGACTGGTGTTGATTTTGGCTGTTGTACTGAATGTATAGAATGAAGAGGCAAGGATGGGGGCTGAAGATTTGATGGAGGAGCACCCACTGCTGGCACTGATACTGAAGGCTGGGTTTGGTGTGGTTTTCTCATTTGGTCCTGCAAATTCACTTGTGCTGACGACACTGCTGGAACAGGCTGAGCACTTGACTGCTGAATGTGAGATGACAATGGCTGACTACTTTGTGTTGCAGGAGCTGGTGTGCCCATCTACCATAAAAGCAAGATCATTCAGGAGATGTAAATATTACTCCGTATATAAGTACTCCATATACATCAATGAGGGCACACGGGAAAAGATGATAAGTGATTACCGTTTGTGTTGGCCGAACCATCCCAAGCAATATTTGAGCCTTATTATTAATGAACAATTTTGATCACGTTAGTGAATAACCGATGAAGGATAGAATTTCAGCATGAATTATACTAAGAAACACATTTAACATCTTGCTAGCTTTATGTGTAGTTGTAATTTTCTGATATCAAATGAACATAAGAAGAATGATTTTGAGCTCTAGAATATATTTTTTCAGTCAAATGTATGATTCAGAATGAATGAAAACTTTCAAGCCCTCATCTGCATTGCTTTAAAAAATGTAATTAGCTCTTCAACTGCCATAGGATCAATAGCAACTCTTAAGAGCCTCCAAATTTAGTTTGCAATCTCAATCGTGCAAAGGCAGAGAAAGGACTTCACATAGGATGTGGAAAGGTCGATATTCACATAGCCACATAAATTGATAACATTCCCTGTTGGTTTTAGTTTAACAGAATGAAAGGATATGATAGTTTTCAATTTTGTTTATTCCCTTCAAACGGGCACTAAACCCCATTGTTCAAGTGTTAAACCTCAATAAAATCCCATTTCAGCCCCTTGCCCAACCCCATTCTCCCCCGCAGATCCCTGCTGGAATTCTTATATCATTCACCCCGTGTTTAACAACAGCAAACACAACAAAATCCCACAAAAGTAGAATCTGGGGAAGGTGTGTAGATACAAAAGTACAAACAAAGAAATCACTGAAGCAAGAACTAAGTACGAACATAGTCAAAAGAAGCATACAATCCGACTCTAAGAACATGACGTAAAGCACAAACAACAAAAAACACACAAGCACACGCTAGAAAATAAGGCGTATAGCACACAGACAGAAATTACAAACTAAGATCCACAGATCTACCCAACTACTCTAATCCTAGATCTTTGTGTGATCATATTTAAAATCATATCCTTGGTTAGATCCTCAACTCGTAAGTCTTGTCTAATCAACTGCTTCCAACTCTTTCTAGGTTTACCTTGACCCCTCTTCGCACCCTCTAACGTAAGCCTCCCACATCTCCTTACAGGGCCAAAGCACCCCTCTTCCCAAACGTGCCCAAACCAACTCAACCTAGCTTCTCGCAACTTATCCTCCACGGGTACCCCTTCTAAACCATGTTTAAGCGCGGAAAGATATATCTAAACCATCTTTGTCCCTGCCCCATCCCATTTTCCAACTTTCACTTCTTGAAAATTACACTCAATATGTGCCACTTATCACAATTGTACAGAGGCGTAGAGTAAAACCTGCCCAACTTCAACTACCTATCAGCCCCTATATCCGAAAAGTTTCTTCATTGAAAATGGAAAAGAGAAACAAGTCAAGTATGCATTGAGATTTTAATACCTGAAAGAGATCTCTGGCCAAAGTAGGGTTTTGAACAAGAATTTGCTTAGCTTGTTTCTCGTTCTGCTCCATAAGTTTCTGCAGTATAAAGCAAAAGAACTGAACATAATGAAAGGAAAAAAATTTAAAATTCGAGTCCAGTGCACTAATTGAAAAGATAAATGAGTGTATGCGCATACCTTCATCTGGCACATGATGTCGTAGAGCTGATTCTTGGACATTCCGGTGATGTTCGCCGAAACGCCTTCGCCGGCGACCTCTTTCCCAGCCATCGGTCTCTTCCGTTGCTTCGCGTGGATTGAAGGGTGGGACGAATTGGGGATAGGCTGCGTTTCCTTCGTCGCTCGCCTGATTCCTTTTTCTTCAAGGTTCTGAATTGGCAGAATTGCCACTAGACTAAAATATCACTGTGCCATATAGTTTTGGAAATTGACACAAATGCCTATTCTTTTCTTTATTTTTTCTTTATTTTTACTATTTTTCATTATTTTTTTGATATCTTTTTTAAAATTATTTTTTTAATGTTTTAAATGTCAATTTTGTTGTGTTTGAAATAAAAATCAATTAAATAGCAAGAATTAACGTACATTTCATTTATCTCAAATTAAACATTTTCTTTTTTGTCTAAAAAATGTCTTTATTGGTTCATTCTCATTATACAAAAATCAATGAAATAATCTCTTTTTTTACTAAAGCTCATTTCTCATTTTCTGTTCATTAATTTTATCTTGTTTCTTCTTATTTTAATCAAAATTATAATAAAAGAAATAAGAAAAGAAAAGAAAATAAAGAAAAAAGAAAAGTATATGAAAAAATACTTTTATAGAATAGGGAAATTTAAGTCATAAAAGAAATCTTTTACGCATTGGTCCAAAAAATGTTAATAATATATAATTAACTATATACGGAGTATAAAATAGGATGTTACTCAATATTCTTTTGGTTCCGACATATTAAAAAAGATAAAAAACTTTTTATACAAAAGACAAAAATATTTAATTCGACAATTGAGATATATGTTAAATTTTTTATTTTAAACACAAACATTTTTTATTTTTTAAAAATTATTTAGAAATGTTGGTTTGAAAAAATAAGTTTTCATTATTTCACACACAAATATTTTTCTTCTCTTTATGAAAAAAGAAAAGAAACAAAAAAAATAAAAAAAGGAGAAGGAACGTTGACACCCATTTTTAAAATCATAGGGAGCAACAGAGTTATTTATCTAATGTTTGAAGCATGTTTTTGTCCAGATGGGCATTAACATAGCAATATCAGAATCATAAATGGCAAAAACATAAATTTTGAAACCATGAGGGGTAACTGTACACATTTACCAAACCACAAGAGGTGTTGGCACAATAAACTATGTAATCTTGTTTTAAAATTATCTTTATGTTTGAGGTCTCCAATATAAGATCGTTAATATCTTTATTTATAAATAATTTATATTCTAAAAATATGATATTTTAAATTTTATTTCAAAATGAATCTATTAATATTAAATTTATACCATAATTTAATATATATTTTCTATACTTTAAAGTCAAATCTAGAAACCTTTGACAAAATAAAAAACAAGACAATTTAAAGACGGAAAAAAAAAGATTTGTTCAAAACGAATTGATCTAATTTTATTTAAATTAAGGACATTAGAAGTACCCGATTTTAAACTCGAACTTCAAATCTTTTCTCTCTGTCACGTCTGCGCCACGTAAATTTTAACCCGCTAAATCCACCGCATTGATAAGAAGCAGACAAGCTTGACAAGTTTATGCTTAAATTAAGTTCACATGACATTTTAAAACACTTTTAGGGGTAAATTTGTACATTTGTAACAAATAGTGTGGTATTAGCAAAAATAGGGATGAATTTTGCAACACCCTGGTCAAAAACATGTATTTGGCCGAATAGCATGAAAAAAAGTCATGGACAAGCATAATAAGAGTACTAAACAAGAATTAGCTAACAAACAGTGTTTCTTCACATTCCTCTAATTCTCCATGTACACTTTAGGTGTTTCCCTCTCTATCTATTTATCTTAGAGATATAGGTACAAGTTGAATAAATGATGCCACTACCAGAAATGTTAAGAGAGAAGGCAAGTACAAGCTAATCTATAAATATACTCTTTGGGCATTACTTACAATGAACACACAATCACATGAACGGATGCTGAACGGATTGTATGAGATTATTACCGTCGGCCCTCTTGCAGCTGTTAATTGGTTTAGTTGGCAACGCATGCTGAACGGATTGTATGAGATTCGGCACTGAGATTGCGATGGTATGTGCATGAACACTGAACTACTAATTGCACGACAATCTTTGCACTGCCCCTCAAAACCATTGAGATGTCAGTGTCACTTCAGTAGCAGTGAGAGGCCTTCAGAAACATCAGCATTAGTGTCCAAGTTTTTCTCAAAGAGTATCACAATTCACAAGTAATGCATAATAGTAATAATAACAGCAACAACAAACAATGAAATGAAGATGGAGGTGCCTAGTCCTCCCGTCGTCTCAAATGAAGCTTTTTTGTTGGAAGTCCGTTGTCTCAATTCTACCCCGAGACAAAAGTATGCTCTAAGAACTATCCGGTATCATGATGTGTCTAATTGTAGTTTTCTTGAGACTATGTTTCTTTTGCTTAATAAATTTTTGGGTTGGAGTCATGTGCATAATTTCAACATCCTAAGGGATGGCCGTATGGTTGTGTTTTGGAATCCTTTGTTGGTTGAATGTCAGGTGCTTACCATGGAGAAACAACTCGTATCCTGCTACTTTACTATTTCTCCTTTCGGTTTCCCTCTATTTGTTGGACTTTACTAAACTTTGTAATTTGTGTTTTTTTATGTGTTTAAACCCAGGGGTTTTCATAAACAACCTTTCTACCCCCTCTAGGTTGGGGTAACGTCTACATTCACATCCCCCAGATAACATGTATGGATGTGTGAAATTTTACTAGGTCAGTTGTTGTTAATTCCTCCTAACCTCACCATTGAACCAAACAAACATCCTTTGAACCTCTTCCATTTTCTCCCCATCCTTCTTTTGAACCAACCAAGGGCTAAAAGGAAAATTAAATGTCAGACTGAAAATACCTCATATTGTTGCAAAGCCACACGGCGCTAGTGCCTTTGCCTTAGTAGGTTCTTTGGCCGGATGCTAATGGGTCTTCTATAATTTTTCCCACGGTGGAAAATTAAAGAATGCCCTTTGGGTACTCGGTCTATTGCAACTAAAACTCCACCACTTTCATGTTCCAAAAGTCTAGCCTTTTCCTCTACAAAAGCAAGTTCCTTTTCTTTAGAAATTAACTTCACAAGTTCTCTGTGCTTCCAATGAAGATGCATGTTTTCAACAGCACCATCAACAACCCCACGAATGCCTAAAAAGGTGAGAAGATTAAGTAGAATATTGTTATTTTTAAGCTGGGAATAATAATAATAATAATAATAATAATAATAATAATAATAATAATAATAATAATAATAATAATAATAATAATAACGATGATGATGATAAGGATTATTTTTGGGGGGAGGGGGGCATCATGACCAAAAGGTTAAATAGCTTACCAAGTGGCAAGTGTGTCTTCATCTTCAATCCAACCTGATGATACATGACCCTTTCCTCTTCTGTGATTGTTTCTTGATCATCAGATGGACCAGCAGGTACCCGGGATGCTGCATTTTTCGATAGAAGCATTTCTTGATCATCTGCTTTAAGCCTCCCCGCTTGGGACTGTTCATGCAATGAACATACAGTATTTGTAACAAAAAGGATTTAACAGTAAATCAAGATATATCAATTTATATCCTGAATGTATAAATGAACAATAGTAAGGGTACCATCATATATCCTATCCAATTAAAACAAAGAAATGCACTTACAATGGCTACTTTATGTTCTAGCCGCTTGATTACTCTCTCAGTCTTTGTTCTACCTGCTTCTTTCGACATATTTGTTAGCTCTCTTCCCCGCTGCGCTTGAGCCTTATAAAATTGTGCCAAAGGACGAACTAGCACACGTCCATCATTACCAACAGTTGGTGGTGTTGCTGGCCATCTTCTCTGTTTCTCTTCCGTAACTTTAGCCTCAGGTGGTTCGGTTAAATTTTTGGTTAACTTATCCAGGGGCATTGATTTAGATGGTCCCTTTCGCACCATTTCATCAACATCCATTATCCGTTTTGTTATTTCCTGTCTTTCTTCTATAGCAGCTGCAACACTTGGGGGAACAAAATCCTTTCCCCTATACATGACTATGTAGAATTTGTTTCTCAACAGTAACACTCCCCCTTTTAATTTCTGTTATACAGAGAGGTTGCTATAAAACATAAAAAACTATATCTAAATACAAGCAATGCCAGACTTCTTCAACAACAAACAGACCTATAATAATCCCAACTCTGTTGGGGTCTAGGGCGCCAAGATGACAAACATGCATTAACCTTATCTAGTCATCTTCAATAGCCAATAGGCCACTACTCTCACTCTCATGTGGATCTCCTGATTGCAATTTTTATCAGTTCTAGTGTAACCGTCAACGTAACACAATAACACGTGTACAGTTATCAGTTATCCAAACTTCAAATTTCAAAAGCACTAGCAAGAAAGCATTCCAAGTTTCCAACCAAACAACATTTATGTTCAAAACAGAGTTTGGAAGACTAGTTGAGTACGGTATAATGATATATCAGTCATCAGTTAAGTTTTATTTTTTTAATAAAAAATTAAACGTTTTATAAAGAAAATAGAGAGAATTACATATCATTGGTTTCACACTTTCACTGGATATAACATATATGGCTATATGCAACTTCCCTTCGCTATAGTGACAAGCCCAGAGCTTCAAACCAAAGCGAATAAATCGTTACGGAGGAAGAAAATACAAATAAAGAAAAATAACTCATTAATATAGAGATTTTCAGCATAACCAACTAATTGATACATGTGAGCATCACACTTGAAATATTCCATAATTCTTGAAACAAACAAGAAACTAGGATACATTTCCTCCAACACTTGATTTGGTCAAAAGTGCAAATGATATCAAGGCATTTCATTCTAAACAAATAAGCCAAGGGCCATAATTGTGCATTCCATACACATCCAAGGAAGAAATTCACAGGACATCAAACACAATGCTGAAATATGAAGTATTTAACTTCTAAAGCATAACTAAAAAGTTGTTTGAAATGCCAAATGCAAAATAATTATATGTCCATTGGTTTTATAAATAGTAGAAGACTACAACATTTCATCTCAAATTAATTCATATTCATCAGAAAACATCATAACACATAATAAAACAGGAAAAGAGAAAAGAATATAGTGCTTAACAATAAAATCCAACACACCTTCAACTCCTCAGACATTAGTTCGTTATTTGTATTCTGGATCCCACGCTTCACAGCAATTTTCACAATTAAACTTTTCTCCCAGAGCTTGATTATAGCAGCTGCCAAACCCTGATGATGTCTATTCCTCCCTAAATTCTCGTGAAGATGTTACAACATAGCCATTGCAATGCCAACAACAAAAAGTACATAAAAGCAAAAAATTACCAAGAGCAAAGTGGCAAGGAAGTTTTTTTGCAAGTTTCCGTAAATTAGTCATTTCTGCATTGGTTAGGCTATGTCTCATTCTAGTAGGAAGAAGCCGGAGAGGACTTTTGTAGCCAGGAACTATCTGAGGAAGTAAATCAGCATCAATAGGAAGTACTCCTGTCCCCCACCAATCTTCATAGCGTGGTCCTATACTGCCTAGCAACCTGTCAAACTCAGCTTCTTTTGCAGTCATGGTCTTACATTGGATAGAGTTGAGTGGGATACTTTTCTCCTCAGCTGGATTAAAGCTCTCGCTTTCATTTTTCAATAGGCTATTGACTTCTATACTATTTGGTTCTGCTCTTGAAGAAGGTCCCTGATAGTTATTTCCACGGTACACCAACATAATACTTCCAGACCTCCATATTACAAGTCCATTTGTTCGACGCTGGCGACGAAAAAAGGGGTTCATTGATGACCAAACTCATATAATAATAAGGAGAAAATGAAGAATGAACATCTCGAGTGGATTGAGGCAATAAATTATATTGATACACACATACAACTCAATTGCCAAATTTAATGTGTATTCCAAACTTTTTAATTACATTTTCACATGATTTTTTCTGGTTGACCATAAAAAGTATCTAAGGAGCCCGGTTTGACCTTTGAAGTTACATGAAATTAATCATGTAGATTTACATTTATTTCAGCTGGCATAATTTCGGAGAGAAACATCCAGTTAGCTTGAGACACATTCCTAAGACATAGCAGCTTATTTGAAAAGAACTTTCTTTTTGCATTTTCAACAGTAATCGTAGACCACGAGTTGGCTTGTTTTATCTAGTTGTGTTTTTTCATGGCATCAGGTCAGTATACCAATCATTTACAAACAACATCAGAACCCATTTGAATCAAATGCCACAACTTTCTGGTCTAGTATTACCCAGGGGCTAATGTTGAACTTCAATAAATATACCCATTCCAAGAAACTCATATAAAACCTTATGCAAGCAGTAAAAAGCCAATTCATAAGGCCATATAAACAAAACACACCATAGAGAACATTTCAAATAGACCAAAGCAATAAACACATACTCGAAATCCGAGTCAAAGTGCACCAACCTCAACAATTTTGTGTGCAGTTTTCTTATCATGAGCTAAAGCCTCGTGAAATTTCAACCTCACGAGTTCATTTTTCCGCCATTTTTCATGAATCTTCTCCAACACTGCCCCAGTCACGCCAGCCTTAGGTACAGTGATCTTCTCTTTGAGAGTCATCCCATGTCTTATTAGCCTTCTAAGTTCCTCTTTCCCAATGGTTAGCTCAGCCAACGTGGATTCCTTTGACGTCCTCTTCCTCGTCCTCCTCCTCACCCCATCAACCTTCTCCCTCTCATCCATCACCTCCAATGGCAGAAATCCTCCATTCACATCCTCATACTCCAGCATTGAATCAGGACTAATCCAATCCCTCTTTAACAAATCCCCCAACCTATCTTCCCCATTCCCCTCACCTCCTTCATCTTCTTCATCATCCGATCCCAAGCCCAAATTTCTCAGCCGAAGCACAATCCTTTCAATGGAAGTGCCCCCTGCTCTCGACCGCTCGTCCGGAACTCTGATTCCCGAGCCCGGAGGAACCGGATTTCCGGTTGACGGCAATGGCTCTGCAGTATGCGGCCATTTATTGAGCCACGAAGAAGAGTGGGATAGCTGCTTGAACGGGAGCAGCGGAGGGTTGGATTCGCCGTGGCTACGGGAGGGTCTTTTGGTCCTTCTAGTGGCGGCGGTGGAGGAGTGGCGGACGGAAGAGAGAGGTTTAAGGAGGAGATTGCGCGGCGTTCGGCGGGAGAGAGCAGAGAAGATGAATGGTGGCATTTCTGTAAATTAGGCAGTAGAAAGGGATGCATATATCTTCGTGGATTGACATGTGTTTATTCCCAAAATTCAACTGCATTTACATTACCAAACATGGTCATATACATTACCAAAAAGTATAGTAACATGCACATGTACAATGTCACATTATAACCATATTATCACAGTGCGAAGTCTTATTTCGAGAAAAAAACATGAAAATTCTATTTTGGTACTTTTTTCTATATTCTAATCTTATTTATGGTGATTTCTATTCATTAATTATATTTGTCGTATACTACTATACATCTTTTTCTCATCATACTCAAGAATTATTCCTATAACAACAAGGATCAATTCGTTATTCTCGAAGGGTTGACAACGTGGTGGGACTTGAGATGGTCCTTGACGTAACCCGAGCGTAGGAGCAGATTGGTGCAGAGCTCGTCAAATGGCCGACCACGCCAAGTTCTCTCTGGTGTGGTGATGGCCCAACGCGCCCATGTTGTGCTTATGGCCGAGTCCGACCCTTAGCGTGCTCATGATGGCCGAGCTCGAATCCTTCTTTCTTATGGTCTGATGCTAATGAGCTCAACTGCAGAGCCCTGAGTGATGAGGCCGAGCTTGAGTTGGACGAGACCGAGCTTGAGTGGGACGAGACTGAGCTTGAGTGAGACAAGGCCGAGCATGGAGTCTTGCCTTCACTTCCTCACTTATGCGTCTCACATGCTCCTTCCAAGGCCATGTAATATAGGCCCTGGTTTTAAGCTCAATGTCCCCATCAATACGTTTTAAATATATAAATTTTATACATTACTTATAATAAGATGTAAACCCTTTTAAATATTGAAGGAAATTGGTCAATAGTTTTTTTTGTGTGGATTTTGATCTACTTTAAGTTGTTTATTGACACAACATTAGATGAATACATGTAAACAACATTTCAACACGAATTAACAGTAAATTACTCTCAACAATTCAATGGCATGTAACTATCACATTATATTGAACCATTTGAACTTGTGAAAATGGGTACTCCACAATTATTGTTATATCATACTACTATAAGAACATCAGTCTCAAATTGTCAAAACTTCATGGCTAAAAGTCCCAATACCAAGGGTGCATGGGCATGCCTAAAAACCCTAATAACTTAAGTTAGAGGGGCTGCATAAATGTATAATAAATTCAAGTAAAAAAAGTTTCTCAAGAACAAATGTACAAATTAATTTACATTTAAAATATGTATGTACAATTATTACACATAAAATACTCATTATATTGTTGTCCCTACATAGATCCCATTGTAGTTACATGACTATTATGTACCAACAAAAAAAAACCATTTATAAACATTCACATTCCAAGTACCGATAAAGTCTGGGTACACATATCCTCCCCTGATCCTACTGGACTTGGTTATTATTATTACTACGTATTATATATAAACGTAACACTTTCTCCTTACGATATATTCACAATGATATTACAATGGGACAAAAGAATTAACCATTTCTGGGATGGTCAAGGAAAAGTAGAGATCCTACCAAAGCCATTGGGTGAGGAAGAATTCATGACTTCCTGGCTGAGTTCATCCACCTTGTTTAGTAAGAGGGACTGCTCGGTCTCGAGTTGGACCATGAAGTCTTCTTGGGTGATGTGGAGGCTTTCTAGCTCGCGCAATGTCGTCGACACTCCTTCCATGTCATTGTCCCCCACCAACGACTCCAGCTTCATCATCATCTGCTTCATCTGCACTCAAATTTATCGCGTTTCAAAAGCATAGATATGGTTTATTGTTTATCATCATCACGGTTCTTTTGACACTCACCTTGTTGATGTTATAATATGACACTGGAATTCTACGGTGTAAAATTGTCAATTCATCATAAATGGCGTGGATTTAGCCAAAATGGGGGTGAATTTAGCAACACATAAGGGTAATTTACATAAATAGGACTAAAACATAATGACTTTCTCAATATATGACCATATGTTTTTATTTCTCAATGTAGGACCATTGATCATTATCTATTAGTCATTATTCAACTAAATGTCCAGCATCACTTGGACATTATTCTTCTCACTAGTCAATTATTAAGTCCTATTTAGGGAATAAAAAAGTTTAAGTCCTACATTGGGAAATGACTTATGTTTTAGTCCTATTCAGTGCAAATTTCACTTGTTATAATACTCATTTCATCTCAAAAAACAAAGTTTCACATTTCCTATTTTATTTTTCCCAAAATAAGGTTTTTCGCTTGCCTTTTAAAGAAATAATATGGTTTAAATCATTTCTCTCTTCTGTGCACAACTCTGAACCACTCAATTTCACCTTTCTTAACAAATGTGTCCGGTCAAATATGTAATCTTAATTTAGGACGGAGGAGTACGAGACTCAACATAACAAGATGGCAAAAAATGAAAACAAAAAAATTACCTGGTTAGAAATATCACGGCGTGCTTTAGCTACGGAAGATGTAGAGTCTACACCTGATTTCTTTTCTGTGTCTGGAACTTTTCGTGTGATTTGAATATGGATCTCTCCCTTTTTCACACCTTGGAGGGGAATCCACCTCTCAAACATTTGATTTCGAGGCATCCTTTGATATTCAATATCACAATCACCTAAACTTGATTCTGGGAATATAAGGTTTCGATCTTTCACTTGCAACGTTAGCCGACTACCATCCTCAGGAAATTCAAAAGTTTGGTGCCATTGTGGTGTTAGAGTTTTATAAATAACCTGTTCAAGAAAGTAAGGCATACAATATGATATATGATAATCTAATCCGTAAAGAGCAATGCTCTTTTTAACGTTTTTACTCTATATTAAGCTTTGTGAAAGTCAAACTGGGAAATTGAGATTGGGACAGAGTAAATTTTTTTTGTTATTGTGGTCTGTGGAAATAACCTAATATGATGACGTTTTAGAATTTTCACATCATTGTTCCTTCGTATGAATTTTGAAAAAAACAAAGGGCACACAACGTAAAACTTTGCACTAATTTTTTCATTAGTCTATAGCATTATTTTTGCATTAAAAATGACAATGATGAAGGCTCTTATACTAACATACATGCTGGTAGATCATGAAGTCATCATGGTCATGTTGTTAGGTTTTGCATTATAAACTAGCCATTGGGCTTCTAAAGAAAGCTTCTCAAATAAGTTTTGTTTGGTTGAGACAAATTATTCTATAAGCTTGAGCTTATCGAATAAAATTCATAGAGTAGCTTCTTAAACATGGTAATGAGCTTAGCAAATTTAGTTCCACTTTCAGCCTCATTTCTATTTAATAAGTGTTTTAAACATATTTTTAATGACATTATACATTCGCAAGCCACCTTATCAGCTAAAATTTAACAAAAACACAAACAGTTAACCTTTGTGATCAACGGCATTTTACAAAGTAAAATTTGTAACTTTGTGATTGATGGCATTGTTTTCTAACCTTTGTTGTTCTCTTCATATTTCCATATTGTACTCTAACATATGGATCACTTGTACCTCTGAGATCGGCGACAATAAGGTCTTTTGCCTCAATGAGAGTAAGTTCAATCCATCCATCACGATGTGAGCCCTAACAAAAACACAGGAGAGGAAAAATAAGAATTAAAAAAAGAGTTGCAGAGTCTCCAATGTAACACTTTGACCAGTAATATCTCTGTTTAAATATAGATATACATTATAATATATGATATTTCAAAACTATGTTTCAAAACAAATCTATTGCTATTAAATTTATATCACAACTCAATATAACTTTTCTACATATTGTGGTCAAAGTTCAAAAATGTTGACCAAGAAAGAAGAACATTGTGGTATGAGCATTGTTCACAAGAATGAGTGACAAACTCATTTGAAGGGCTTATATGACATTTTAAACCAATTTCCCAAAAATGAGTTTTTTTTGGGGAATGGTACAACTATATTTGAATGGAAGGAGTATTTTTCATGTAGATGGCTTAACATGGCTCACAAAACAGTGGCTCGTTGAAACAGACGAACCTTCAAGAGACCATGTGTCGTTTGAACTTATGGTGTGATATCAAATAAAGTGCCCGTTTGGCAATGGCTTCAGCGTCAAGCTTTAACACTATGAAAAGACTATCTAATGGTCGTGTTTCGCTGTAGCATTTTCAAAGTTAATCTGCACCATTAAAAATTGTCCAGAATGCTAATGCTAATTAAATATGTTGTTCCGAACAAGGCCTAACACTTCCAGTTTCGCCCAAAAAAATTCAACATTAGAGGAGGAAAGGAGTACCCCAAGACCATGTGAGGTTGTATGTATTTTTATATTCCTTAAGGGCATATGATGACTTAGGCTCTTAGACAACCATAATAGAACATACCTTAGATCCTTCGTGATCATCAGCTCGAATTGCTTCCAATCGAAGGCGCAACTCCCCAGAGTTAACCTTTTCAAGGGGAACCCATACATCCTTTGGAGACCCTTCGACAAGCCCTTCTAGGTTTACTCGTGCGCTGCCAATATTCTCATCACTAAACCTTTCTTCAATAAAACACCTTATTCTCAGATATTCACCGCCACTGATTTCATCAAACTCAAACTTCTGGTCCCATCCTGGATCTGTTGTGTGTTGAACAGTTCCGGTTTTTTTAAGAGCCTAAAGAAAGGTTTTTGCAATACCAAACATGCAATCAACTTATGTTTCTGAAGCATATTTATCTATAAA
This sequence comes from Cuscuta campestris, assembly GCA_900332095.2. NCBI lineage: Eukaryota > Viridiplantae > Streptophyta > Magnoliopsida > Solanales > Convolvulaceae > Cuscuta > Cuscuta campestris. Next base: position 233,256 of record OOIL02003368.1, read on the forward strand.
CAAACAGATCCTTAAACTGAAACAAAGTAGAGGGTTAATACCTTCCCATACTGCAGTTTCACATAGGTTCCAGAGCCGGACTTTCCGCGCCGGTCTTTTGAGGGAAGGTTTTTACCTTCGATCACAGTAACGTAAATTTTTCTTCCAGTGTTTGAAGGGAAGTTAGATGAGCCACTGAGTGTCTGTTGAGATCCGACGTGAGAAATTCTAGAGGTGTGAGAGCCATCAGAAAATTGCCATTCTTTCAATACTAGTTTTACTCTTAACTGCAACAATAAATTGCACAAAATAAGTTGCAGTATTTTCTACGAACTAAAAATGTATCTCCTCATTACATGAGCACTAAATGCATTACCAAACAAAGAAAATGGATGTGTAACTCTTCCGAATAAGAAAAGGTGCTTAAGGTGCCGTTTCTTTCAAAAAAAATTAACTTGTAAAAAAATGTTTTACAAGAAAAACAAATCACTCAAAATTATATCATCCATACCTCCCCCGAGTGAACCCCTTCAAACGGAACTGCCATTTCAACTTCTTTGCCACAAAACTCAGCATGCCTAGTGATTGCAGACTCACCATCGGTCGCCCAAAATATCGTTGAATCATCCGAGACATATCTCATCTGTTTCATATATCAGTAAAATTCCTGTTAAATGATACGTAAGGACAATCTTGTAGATTTAGACTCTATTTAGAGGTACACATTGCCTTATTTAGCTGAATAAATAACTTTTGACTTAGTTATTTAGCTGAAGCAGGGTGATGGGAAATGTGACCAAAAGCTCCTTTTTTTCAGAAAATTATGCAGAGATTCACTCATTTCATTTCAGTCTAACAACCCTTTCGAAATAGGGTGCCTGTTTGGAAACATCTTCAAAGTTTAGCTTTAGCGTTTTTAAAGTTAATCCACACCATTAAAAATTAATCCAAAACACTAATGCTAACGTTAATTGAAAACGATGTTCCCAAAAGAGGCCAGAGTCTTAGTTTGCTTATGGAAGAAGACTGTAGGATTATAGAGCAACAATAAACAAACAAACAAACAACAAACAAACAAACAAACCAAAAAACAAACAACATAGTATAATCCCAACTCTGTTGGAACCTTGGGAGCCAAGATGAATGCAGTCTTACCCCCGTAATAAACAGAGAGGCTGCTACTGTTATGCATCAAAGTTCATAATGATAACTCAAAGAAGATGATATAAGTTAGCTTTACCTTAACTTCGCAGCTTGTTAGATAATCAAAATTGACACTGTCAGAATTGCACTCATAAAGATTGAACTTGAGGATTCCCGTGTTATCATGTAGGGTCATGTTGAATTTCGAGTCCCATTTTGGACACGAACCTGTTCTAACTTCTGTTTTTCTACTCAATTCCTCAAGTTCAACCTCCACAAATGTCTGAATTTTTTTAGATTCAAGAAGATTGTCATTGGTAGCCCCTGAGCTTGTTTTCTCCTTCGATATTCCGCTTGCAGATATAACAGTAACACATAGTACACCTCCAACAACATCTTTCTCTAAGTTCACTGCAGGTAAAGCTAAACAATTGCGTCGAGGCTCAACCATCCTTTTTACCAACAAATCAGTTGCAACCTTAACCTGTAACACCAAAAGATGTGTGGATTTTAAGTCATACCAGTTACCCCTACTCGGAAGTAGAGTGGCTGTTTCCAAGAGACCCTCGACTCAAACACAAACACACAAAGTAAACACAGTAGCACGAACAAAGCAAGAGCACATAGACATGAAAGCACACAAAGAATCATATAATAAATGCCCATAACTTGCTGGGTCAACCCAAATCTAATGGCACTGAGTCATGAACATGCATTTTTCAACACAAACCCGAACTTACCAAAATTCAAAGGAATCAAACCCGAATCTGACCTGACCAACCTATTTGCCAGCTCTAGTTAGGTCTAAATTTATTATCTTTATCTCATACGAGTAGACTAAACATAGATGACCTATTTATTGAATTGAAATCGCTTTTTCAATAGTAAAACAGTAAAGGATCAAATGATCATGCTATCGGAAATGATTTTCAACTTATATAATATTCAGCAACAAGTTCTTTAAAAATACATTCTTTATAGTTGTACAAGAAAAAATTACGAAAAGAGAAAACTCAAAACAATAATATACTGATTTACCAGCCAAGCAGAAACCCATGGCAGTTCAGTTGCCGGAAAAGACTGGCTACTGCCACTTCCAAATGCAACGCCAATCCTAACTTCTGGAGCTGAGATGAAAGAGTATAAGATTGCCCTTCCATCAAGAACTGGAATCAATTGAAGCTGTGAAACATATATTGTCAAACTGTTATCTTGTGGAAGGATAAAATTTAGCCGAAATGGCTGGATTTGCTGAGCTTCTTGTTGAAATGATTTTAAACATGTACTCCTGTCCCAAAAAAGAGTCTTGTTTGAAAATCTTTTGTCCCAAAAAGAGTACTATTTGAAGGGAAAAAACTGATTTTCATCGCATTTAATGTTTTTTAATAAAAAAGTGACTCAAACAAGTTGAGTATGTTAAGTTAGTTAAACCGAGAATTAAATTTAAAAAGATAGATATATTTGATGGTTTCCATTGGTTGTACATACTAAAATTAAAAAGCTGTACCTTTGTGAAACATGACTCTTTCTATGGGACAGATGGAGTAATTATTTATCGTTTCTTGTGATTTGTGAACATAACCAACAATTGGTACCGCAATCACACTCCTCCATGCAATGTTTTATGTCTCTCCTAACATGTGCTACAGGAGGAAAAATAAATGTAACTCACATCGCCCTTGATGTGGAGGCTGTTAACCACTATCTTGGCAGTTCCCTTCAACGGCTTTTCTAACTTAGCCAGCAATAGTACACTTATATCATCAGTGTCCCAGTCAAAGCCCATATGTAGGATTTTCTGTTCAAAGGAAGGACGTTTCAATCTACAAATATTTTCACTAACTTTTGAAATGTAAAGATAAAAATATGAGTTAGAACCTTTTCACATGCATCATGGAAATCATGATACGGAACTGGTCGATTTGAGTGTCATAATATGACACTAGGCAATTCGGGGGGAAGGGGCAGGCTGAGGGTTTGTGGGGGGTTAGGGGTAGGAACCACTCCATGGTTGAACAAAGCACCATAGGACCCTCCATGTATGTGTGTGTGTGTGTGTTTGTATTTATATTTATATGTATATTTATATTTATATTTATATTTATCCATATATATATACATGTGTGTGTGTGTGGCTGTGTGCGCGCGCTGTGCGCGTGTGTTCAAGTAATCATTGTTCTAGAAATAGCAAGAGAATTAAATACTCAATTTCCATCATTTTAGAAGGGATTGGGGGAGGGAAATATTCCTCTCCCCTCAAAATCTTGATCTTGAGGGTGTGTTTGGTCGGAGGGTGTGTTTGGTTTAAAACTGATAGAATTTAGGATGGAGTATGGATTACTGGATTGGGTAATAAGACACTTGAGTTGAACCGTGTTAAAAGATTGAATCCAATCGATTAGTTAGTTCAACTCTAGAGCTTATATACCGATTATTTTACTCATAGATTTCCGATGTGGGATGTACTCTAACACTCCCCCTCAAGTGGACAACCGGGCCATTTTGAATCTAACCGGTTGACCACTTGCAAATGAACTCCCATTACCTTGAATTTTTTTTTTTTGAGCGCCAACACCTAAAGGACCACGAGCCGCTGGGTATGAACTTCCAGACGAGCAATCGTGTTAAACAGGCCACAGGCCGTTAGGTACAACATCCATACGGACAACTGGGCTAAAGACTAACGGACCGCTAGGAATGAACGTCTAGACGGACACCTTGACAAACGAGGTGGGCTAAAACTGGCTCTGATACCATGATAGAATTTAGGATGGAGTATGGATTACTGGATTGGGTAATAAGACACTTGAGTTGAACCGTGTTAAAAGATTGAATCCAATCGATTAGTTAGTTCAACTCTAGAGCTTATATACCGATTATTTTACTCATAGATTTCCGATGTGGGATGTACTCTAACAAAAACCATTGCAGGGTGGGGAAACTAAAATCATCCCTTCCCCCCAACCCCCTCTTACAACGAAACACACTCTTATAATCTGGATAATCCTTTATCTCCATTCCCCTCCAATAAACCAAATAATGTAACATTGAAACTCTATTCTTCCCCATTTCCCACCCTAAATGTTTACGATGGATATCCTAGTTAAGTTATACTCCCTCCATTCGGATTTAGTTGTCCACTTTCTCAAAACTCTCATTTTGAGAAATGACTTTAAAATACGGAGTATCAAATAAATCTTTCAAATGAGTTTGTCACTCATTCAAAACAACAATTCTCATACCCTATCTCTAGGATATTTTAGACAATTCAACATAATTTCTTTATTAAATATGGAAAGTGGATAACTAATTCTGGATAAACAAAAACAAGTGGACAACTAAAGTTGTATAGTACTCCGTAGTATTTTTACTTTAACTCTATGAACGATAATTACCTTCTTAATGAGTACAAAACCCTAAATCAAAATTTATAATAGAACGGTAGAAGTAGTATCCAAGGAAGCAACAAAAAGAAAAGCAAACCTGATCACCTGATGTTGACCACCTAGTTCCATGAATCCCAAGGAGTGGAGGACGAGAGCCTAGGGAAAATTCTTGTAATTCAATTTTTTCCTATATACATGGGAAAAAAAGGCATTAATTCCTTGGTTCTAGCAATTCTTTGTAATCGCCCCTTTAACGCGATGGGGGTGCAAATGGAACTTACAATGATCCTTGGCTTCCGGTGTTTCAAGCGTCTCTGCATTTAAAGAAAATATAAAGCATTTTTAGTTTGTGCTTCTGAATATCATAATTCAGCATAATAAACAGATAAACTAAATAAGTAGTAGCGTTGGACTTAGTTGTTGGTCTGCAATGGATGTTAACAAATGTTCTTTTTTTTAGAAAATTCAGTAAATTAAACCAAATAATTCTTATCAAATGGGACCCTTAAATCTTACTCCCACCCTAAAAGTGGTTAACATTTGCTTTTTCATGGAGTTTAAGAAAAACTGAAATTGTATGGTGGAATTATATATAGAGGAGAGAGAAATCATGTGAATCATTCATTTCTTTCCCTAAATGGAATGGGAACTTCTTTTCGGGACAGCTGAAATATGAGAGCAAGAAGTTCTTTTAGGGGCAAAGGAGTGCTTTTTTTTCAAAAAAGAAGTATAGGCTGAACAAATTAAAAATTCACCTCAACCATGTGAGCAAACCTCAAAGAAAGCCTTTTTCCAATGTAATTCTGCCAAATCTCCAATAGTAGTTTGTTTAACCACTCACATTGCTCCAAAGGTGTGGTTTGCTGTATGGAAAAAGAAGATTACCGGATCATGTTTGTTCCGAAGTATATATAGTACAGATCAAATCCAAGAAAGATTGAGCTGAAATTTACCGAATTATGTAGCAATGTCTGCATCCATTTCTTATTCAAGTCTTCTTCAAGAATGTGCCTTTTAAAACTTGCATACTGTAAATACAAACAACAACAACAACAACAAATTCAGTACAAGTCTTTTTACTGGATTTGGATGAAACATGTGACCGTGCCCCTACTCAGAAGTAGAGAGGCTTTTTCCAAGAGCATAATGTAAATACATGATGTGCAAATGTCATCGAACACCAATGCTAGGCTTAATCCAAAATCATAACTTTATTACGATTGTGGGTTCCGCCTTAAAGTTCCACCTTCAAGCTTACCGGGATCAAATTGATCATTTGGCCTTGATGCGCGATTTGATATTATTTCAAAACTTTTGGTTCTATCCTAAGAGTTCAATCTGATAGGAACATAGGATAAGTGGCCCAAAGACTTGATTTGTTGTTCTAAATTTGTTCAATATTATATGAATTAACAAATTCTACTCACATTAGCTAGCTAAAGAGTGACAATTTCGGCCCTAACTTGTACCAATCCAAATACTCACGGATCCTACGTGGTAAGGATGACGGGTGTAAACTTCCCTTTACGAATGGCAACGGGTCGGTTTTGGATGGAGTGGAGCTTCACCTGATCCATGTATATCACCCTCATCAATCTGATCCGACCGTACGTGAAACGAGTGCAAATGGATGAAAACAACAAAACTACTATAGGATCTATGAACAATTCAAGCAATCTCTAAATCCCATATTTGAGAAGAAAATCAGAAACCATAATTGTTAAACCATGTTAAATGAAGTTGTTGAAGTTAATCAATATCATATAAAAAAGAGAGAAAAGTTTAATACGGAGTACAAAAAAATTAGATACCTGAAAAGAAGCCCATAGAGCAATAGCAAGAGGAACCCAATTGGTAAGAGCGAAAAACCACTTCTCAATTCCCCAAACCAAAAAGAAAGATAAAATCGAGAGTGGAAGTAAGGGCTTCTCTGCCAACAAGTTAGTCAAGAACTCCATAGCTTCACTTACACTGTAAGTCCTCCTACTCTTCCTCATTTCCAAATTAGCCCCTCCAATTTCAACTGATGGAATGATAGAAGTCCACTGAACCAATTTTTCTCAAATAAACACTAATATATTATTTCTTCTCGCGTTCCCAGAAATCAAGAACTGCAAAGACTCCAACTTTTTGCAGAGTTTCGACCATTGCGATCAGACATAAATAACCCCAAGCTCAAATGGAGGTCTTGAGGACTCTTGACAGGGAGAGAGGAGAGAGGATGAGAAAAGTCAAAGTCAGAACCAACAAAAAAAATCTACACTAAAAAACAAATGTACGGAGAGAGCCTCTCAAACAAAATTCCAATGTTAGAAATGTTGTTACTGAGTAATTCTTAGATTGTACCCTAGGTCATTCTTGAATTGTACCTTAGGTACTCCCTCCGTCCGAAAATATTCTTCTCATTTTTCTTTTTGGTTCGTCCGGAAATATTCTTCTCATTTTCTTTTTTTGTATACTTTTTAAGACTAAATACCAATAATACCCTTCTATTTTATCACAAATCTACTTTTTTAGTACTTTTAAATAATAAAAGGAGATTTGAAAATTTATTGTATGTTCATTTTTGAAAATTTTGCATTTTTTTTACTATTCCTTAATAAGCGTGCCAAGTCAACACGGGAAGAACATTTTTGGACGGAGGGAGTAATTCTTAATGTGATTATAATTTTTGTTCCGAGACATATTCCTTTCATTTGAAATAAAAAGAGTAAGTAATTTTTTAGTGTGATTAACTCTATTATAAGATCGGTGAGGTTCTAGTGACACCGGAGTACGGTGCCACTCCGGTGCCACTGGCATTTTGGGGCACCTCCGGTGCTCCGTTCGCAAAATTGACGGTTCCTACTCCCCCTAACTCACCTCCTAAACCCCCCATCCTACTCCCGCCCCTGCACCCCCACCCCAACCAATGTGTGGCTATTATGCGTTGCATAATAGCCACACATTTTGTGGGGAGCTTACGGCGGGATTGGGGTGGGGGTGCAGGGGAGGGAGTAGGGTGGGGGTTTAGGAGGAGGGTTAGGGGGTAGGAACCGTCAATTTGGCGAACGAAGCACCGGAGGTGCTCCAAAAATGCAGTGGCACCGTACTCCAGTGTCACTAGAATCCCACCGTTATAAGATAGCAACTGTTCATATTACTCTCAAGCTAATGAAACACAAAGAGTCAATGCATCCGACTACGTTGGAGCTTGAATCAGCTTGATGAGTTTTCTCGTGTATCCTTAGGAGTGAATTTCATATCACTCAAGTCAAGGGAGAAATTCAAGAGTGAACTTCTTTATGATACAGAAGTGGTAGTATTATAATTAATTAAATCATACTCTCTACATCTTAAAATAAATTTACTTTTTTATCTTACAAATCTTAAGAAAAATATTAAAAAGTAGAGGTCGATTCTGTGTAGACACTGATCTCGATTAACACTTTGATGTCACTGTATTTTTAAGAACCCTTACGTTGTCTGATTCGTAAAATTGAAACACTTTGATGTCAGAGCACTGGAAATACTCTTGAAGCCCCGGGGCTTCAAAATTTCTCTTTCTGCCACATCAGCTTTAACTTACCTCACATATTCACTGGAAAAGGGTTTGGCCCGGGGCTTCAAACCTTCATTTTTTACATTTTTAAATATACATCTTCTAAAACTAAATTAATAAAATGCAATTAATTTATTATTTAATTATATTGAAACACGAATAATAAAAAAATACATTCATTAAATTTAAAGAAATTGAAACGACAATAATTTAAAATTTAAAAAATTACATTCATTAAACTAAGAACTCTTCCAGTGCTCTCACTGTATATATTTTTAAGAACTCTTCCACTCTGGTCCTACCAGAACCCACACTCTTCAATTTCATATCCCAAATTTAATGTTAAATTGATTTGATTTCAAAATCAAGTAAATTTGGGAACAACATTTGTGATTTACTTTAGCATAGATAAATTTTTAAAGACATGAATTAATTTAGAAAATGCTAATATTGAACTCTAATTTTTAAAGACAACAACATTAATATCAATATTATTATATGCATATATTTTTAAAATTTTAATATTTCAAAATTATGTTTCAAAAGAAGCTATTGATATTACGTTTATATTTTTAAAAACATATTTTTTCTGTATATCAAAGTCGAATTTTATAAGATTTACAAAAAAAATCAAATAGAAAGATTAAATTCGATGGAAGAGAATATTAGGCAGTACTCCCTCCGTCCGAATTATTCTTTCCATTTGACATTTTACAATCTCCAATGTTACAATTTGACCATTAATATCTATATTTATACATAGATATGATTTTATTAAAAAAAATCATATTACAAAATTACGTTTCATTAGGAATATATATTGATATTAAATTTATATCATAATATAATACATTTTTTTTTACAAATTGGAGTTGAAATTTATAGACTTTGACCAAGAAAAATCAAATGTGAAAATCATTTTGAGACGGAAGGTTAAAATTAATGTGAAGGGATAGATGGTAAAGTTGAGTTTAATCTTAACTAATGGGCAAATTGCCAAATTCTCGAATGGAATGGATAATTGGTATTAACAACTCCGTAATTCACGAAAATGAAAGAAAATAGAAACAACACATTGCCAATTTAATTGCCACCTTTTGAGGTTGGATTTATGTTGCAGAACTTTATTGAGTTCTATTTGACAACAAATGTTTAAGCCACAAATAATAATTACCAAAAAAATCACAAACTAAACTTACTAGATTTATTGCCTTATTTAAATATATTTCGGGATACCCTCGATTTTTTTAAGACCTTTCAAATCTCACATTATTTGAAATATACTACAAGATTTTTGTCAGATTATATATTCCGGGGTATATTTTCTCAATTTAGTCTTTAGAGTAAAAGTTTTTTTTACTTTGATAACTGAAGAATTTTAATCAAATTTAATAAAATAATAATTATGAATGTAAAATCTAATATTTTTCAAAATAGCAGAACTTTCAATCATAACGGTCAAATAGACAAAATATATTTTCAAACTATGTTACACAAATTTTAAGGACCTCCAGAGTATATTTTGGATAATGTAGGACTTGAGAGTACGTTCTTACTAGAAAATCAAAGTTACTCTAGAATATATTTAAGATAACGTATGTAGATCTGTAAATTATTATCAGAAAATCAAGAATACTTGAAAGTAATTTTTTGGGATAATAACAAACACTAAGTGAGAAGGGTATACTTACCTAGTGACTAGAGTGATGATAGGGAGGGGGTTAGGAATCCATGCTTTAAAAGGATTGCTAACACTAGATGAAAAAGGCATAATCATTAAGTTAGAACTTTTGATATATTATTCATTTAAGAGAAAAATACTTTTAGATAATTAAATGTTACAAAATATTTTATACATTAAAAATATATTTTAAATGATTTTAATTTTATTTACTAAATTTATATTATAAATAAATTATAAGCTTGTTTGCAATTATATATATATATATATATATATATATATATATATATATATATATATATATATATAGTGTAATATTTAAAGTATGTGTATCTAATTTAAGTATTGCTTTCTCGTTTAATCCTTACTTTCTTAGAGTAGAATAAGATGTAATTCTACACGAACATATAGGGCCTGTCTGAGAATAACGTTAGAGATTAACGTTAGCGTTTTAGATAAAATTTTAACGATACAGATTACTTTGAAAACTCTAACTCTAAACGGTGTCTGTGGATAGACTTTTCAAAATGTTAACGGTTATCTCTGACGTTATTTTCAAACAGGCCCATAGATAAATTATACTCCCTCCGTCCCCCATAGATCTTCCCAATAGCCCTTTTTCTTTGTCCACAATAGATCTTCTCATTTCATTTTTTAACAATTAAAATACCACAACTACCCCCACTTACTTTATTTATTACACCCCACCCACACCATTTAATACACTCCATTCATTTTTCATTAAGGGTATTATGGTAAACTTTTACCTTTTTTCAACTCTCCTTAAAAACCACCAAAAGTCAAAATGAGAATATCTTAGGGGGACGGAGGGAGTATTATATTAAAAATAATTTCAATCAAATATAATAAAATATAAATGAGACAAAAATAACCTAATGAAACAAATAAATTTCGAGAAGGTGCGAACTAATATCACTAGCTAGACATTTATTCATACTCTCTCTTTTTTTTTTGGTCTATAAAAACCCCTATTTTGTTTTACCTAACTCACTACTCAATTGGCTTCAACTCCTCCAAACCACACACACACATTTATCCCACACTTCCCACACATATAATCTCCATAACAACACCAAAAACATCACAATTAGTGCTCCTTAATCCTCTATTAGTCTCTCTTCAAAAACATTACATAGTGTTTGAGAATCAATAATCATACATTATTATTATTATTATAAAGGATTATGAACCACCATCTCATCCAATTTCAAAATGGTCATGATGATCACAACAATGTGGTGAAGATCAATCCTACCAACAAGGACGACTACAATAACGTGAATCCGGCGTTGAAGATAAACCGAAACTCCCATTCCATCAAGAAATCCCCGCCCTCGTCCCTGTCCTCCTCGCCGTCGCCGCCGCCGCCGCCATTGCCGTCGCCGTCCATCATGAGTGGCGTGGTCGTGGCGGCAACGCCGGTATCCGCCGTCAGGCCGCAGCAGCCACGCCACCCAGTGATCATCTACACTCATTCCCCCAAGGTGATCCACACCCACCCCAAAGATTTCAAGGCGCTCGTCCAAAAACTCACCGGCCTCGCCGCCGCCGAACGCCGCTCCTCCCGTCCCGTCCCGCCGCCGCCGCCTCAGCCGAAGCCCGAGCCGTTCGATCCCTACGCTCATTGTAACGGTGAGATCGTGGCGGCGGGGAGGGGCGCGGCGTCGATCAACGACGATTATGATGCAACGTCAGTGGTGACGGATGAGAGAGAAGGAAGCTCTAGTGTAGGTCATGTTTACGATCCACAAAATAATACGAGTAACAGTTTTGATAACAATATTAATATTAATAACAATAATGCTGAACATAATAATAATACTAATAATAATAATAATAATAATAATAGTGGGGATATTTTAAATGCAACATCTATGGATTACCTGTGCGCAGGTCCATCGACGTATGGTAAGTACGTGGATTCATTGGTGTTGATGAGAAACTCTATTTCTGCATCATCATCTTCATTGGAAAGCATGAAAGATGTTCCAGATTTTTGATTTTTTTTCCCGACTTTTATATATAGGGCTGAGAATTATTGGTTATTTTTTTTTTAATATATTGGAGATTTTTTTAATTTTCATTTAGGATTTTTTATTTTTAATGAGTTAAGATTTTTTGTTTTGTCAATAACCATTATAGGGAGTGATTGAGTTTAATTATTTAAATTTCTTGGTGATCAATTTGTAGCATGGGGAAATAATACTTTCTGTATTTTTCTTTTCTTTTATACGTTGAACTGAGATTACATGCGCACGTAGCACGAAGTATATATAATATGAAGTATAATGTAGTGTGTTTATACTTCATCGGTCTCCAAATCATGCAACTTGACATCTTGATTTTATGAAATTATAATAAAGTTGAATTGAAATTTAAAAACTACTCCGTGCTATTTGTGAATAGTCCACTAACTTGTTGGCTTTAATTATTGCCTTTATAAATCCTAAAGAGTTCAAAATTGTTGGCTCATGAAATATTTTATACTCCTTCAATACACTTTTTAAATTAATTAACAATGAAATTTGAAGTTATGATATACCCCGGAGTAATATCATAAAATTAACACAATAATTATGAGCAGTGTTTGGTTGATATAAATCTATATATCATTCATTTAGGCCTAACTTGGCAAAGAATTAATAATGTACAATTAATGGAAGAGTCAACTAAATGATAAATGTTATGTGAAGTTGCATGTGAATGAAATTTTTTTGCAATCTTACAAAATGTAAGAAGCTAATTTTAAATTTTCATGATTATTTGGATCTAATTAAATTTATTAATTAAGTGAGCTCTTTACTCTTTAGGTATGTATGACAGTCTCCATCAAATCATTCATATCTTCTCCTCTTGTACTTAATGAAGTACCAATCATCATTGCCAATATAAAACTTACACTTAAGAATGCATTTAATTATTTTTGTCCATATTTAATCCTCCACTTTTCTGTCTGTCCAAATAATTAGTTGTCCCCACTTTTTCATATTCAAGTCAACAAATTATCCAAAAAAACCCTCTAGATATAGCATTGTCAAAAATCAATGAATAACAAACTCATTCAAAAGACTTAATTATTTAATACTCTTTCACTCATTTCCTACAAGCTATATGGGCTATGGCTATGGCTATGGCTAAGGCTTCCTTCCTCCACCAGGACCCAAATGTTTGGAAGAAAAAAAAAAACTTCAAATTTACATTGGTTTATTAAAAAAAACTTATTACAAGTTACAGAAACCTAGCTTAATTAGTGTATGTCAAATTGCAGTATAAATATGATTTATATATATGAATATACTCATACAACAATAGCAGAGCCATCATCATCATTTATTATCTTCTCTTCTTGTCTTCTTTAGATGACCTCTGGAGGGTGACAGGGGCAGCTGGGATGCTAAACCACCATTCCCGCATCCGGCGAGTCCATCTTTCGGTGCTGGTTTTCCTGAGGGGAGAGTATCTGGTGAAGTATTCCAAGAAGAGCATCACTCCCATGTATCTGCATGGCACGAATGCCAGAACCGCCGCTGCCACCAGAACCCCACCTGCAAACTTCTCCGTTGCCTGACAAAACATGCAAAACTGTTAGTTGTTGCAGACACTCTCAAATGGATGTTGTCCCATGAAGAAGAAGAAGAAGAAGGAACAGGAAACCTGTGGGAATATGGAGAGCAATAGCGCGCGGAACTTGAGAAGAACAATGTTTCCATCTTGGATGAGTTCTTCAGCTTGGGAGATGGCGTTCTGAACGGCCAGAAGCTGTTCTACGGTGTTCATTTCTGGGGGAGCTGTCACTTTGAGCTCATCGGCTGCCCCCCTTCCTTGGCTGAAGTAGCGCGTGAGTAACATAAAGACCGCAAAGAATGCTAGCAGAGCAGCAGAGGCATATCCCAGCCATCCCCTGCCAGACGACTACTTAATTATTCCTTGCACGTTGTAATTAATATATAACTTGATAAAAGCTCAATTGGGGAAACAAGTTTCTTGTATAACCTTCAACAGTTTAAATTTTTTTTCTATTATGAAGCATAACGAGTCATGAAACTTCCTCAAATGCCAACCAGAACAGCAGAGTAAATGAAAAACATATATTATTTCATTATAGGTCTCAAGCTTGGGAAGGCCTCACCTGTTAATAATGTATGTGACAGCCAAGCAGAAAATCATGGACCTCAAAGGGTCTTCCCAGTGCGCTAGAGAAAGAAGCCAATTCCCAAGCTGAGTGACGGGTGAGAGCAATTCCTGCATGCATGCATGCATCAATGTCAGAGATCAAAAACGATAATAATATACGGAGTAAAATAACTTTACACAAAAAAAGGTTTGAAGGAAATTAAGAAATACTCCGGTAATATATATACATACATACATATACACACACACACACACACACACACATCACTTTCCTCCCCTTCCCCCCTAACTCCCCCAACCAAACACACTACACCACTTTCTTCTCCATTCATCCAAAGCCCTATATATAGCTTAACAAGGGATTAAGGATTAAAATAGAACCGTTTTCATTTGACAACAGATAGATTTATAGAGTATGATCATTTTCGGTGTTCCATGATGTGTTTTCCATGGTGCTCATGTTGATTTTACAATACCAATATTCTAGTGGGAGTATGGGGAATGACAGTGTTAGTGATAGATAATTTGTGGCATCATATAAGTGATACTAGTGAAAACAGAAATATACCTTCATAACAGCCAAGTTGGTGTCGATGCCATCAACTTTAACTCCATCAACAGTAGCTTGTGCAGACACTAACTTCTTGTGGTTTGCTCTAGACTCCTTAACCGCCCTCTCCAAAGGTGTGACCTCACCCACAGCAATCTCACCCACACTAATTCCCGTCTCATTAGAAGAAGCCGATCCAAACACAAACCCCAAGCTGGATGCCATTGTCAAAGCAGATATTGAATGCACCACTCTACTGGACTTGGGAGAGTTACTTCTCTCTAGTTCCTTAGCGATCGATCTATTGGCAAGTGTTTCAAGTATTAGGTCCCCACCAGGAAGCTGATCACACACATTGAACATCAAAAGATCTTCATAGCAAATGTGGTCTGTGGAAGTAGAGCTTATATCTTTTAGTGCTTGAACGCGAAGAATCCCAAAAATGGCTTTCAAAACTGCTTCCTCTCGCTCTACTCCAGTGATCTGGAACTTCATTATAAATCTATGAACGTATAGGATTTCACGGATTATGGCTAACCAGTAGTCTCGGCGTGTGTGTCCTTTAAGCTCTGGAAACTCCATTACAACAGGTTCTTGCCTGCAGTTAAGAATGGAACTTGAGACCTCGCAAACAAAGGCGGTTCAGCTAATTACTGATAAATGCCCATTCTTTTGATTTTATAACAAATCTATCCCATACTTGAATTTTTTTTCTTCAAGTGTACGCTAGATTTGCTAAAGCACTAAATGTTAGGACATTTTTCAGTAATTGATCCGTAGAGAACAATCACTACTATGGAACATCAAACTACACGAGACTCTAAAGAACATGAAATAAATAATCCATGCTACACAAATGATCGTGCCTTACAAGGAAGTAGATTTATAGAATACAGCTTTGTCAAAAAGCCTTGTTCCCCATGGTCCTGTTAGCTCAGGTTTAACAACCTGACTTAGATCTTGCGAGAGGTCATAAACTTTTGCCTTGTCATAAGACACTACACGAAGTGCCTCGAAATAGAGAGCATGGTCAGTCAGAGTTAATCTGCCTGCAAAAAAATAAAAGAATATACGCTCACAAAAGATGTTAATAATGGTATTGAGTATCCCACTCGCGTTGTTTACTGGGTTTCAGGTCTTAAATAAGGTAAGCTAGACCTGATTTAATGTATTACGTGTGTGATCATGTCAAACAAGTCGTTATCATAAAAAACAATATCAAATCCAAGAATGTACCAGGCCACGTGGAAATTCCCACATGTTCTAGAACAGGCTGAGTTGTTACAGTTCCATCCAGTTCCAGAATCTTCTCCCCTCTTCCAGAGCGTAGGGAAGAAAGGTGAGAGGACTCGGATTGGCTCTTCAACTTTTTAATTGCCCTGCAAACAAGTTCAAGAATTAAGCAAATGCATTCTTGTAATATTTACAAGTTGTTTAGTTTTCTGGTTTATGCTCTGTCTTAGGACACAAAAACCATATAGACGACCCTGCCTGGTAGAAGATGTAAGATGAAGTCAATCGATGCATAAAAAATCCACAGAATGAGACAGTGTACCTTTCCATGCCAGTGAGGTACTTGTCATAGACAGAAAAATGAAGTCTATGATCGGTTGACGAAGTAAGCACCGAAAAAATGTTATCACTAACAATCACATTGGCAATTATGGGAACAGCAGAAGCGATTCTTGAAAAAGCTTCAACACCAACAGTGGCATCCTCCGTCTGCCAAAAAAATAAAAAATAAAAATTTACCCAAATCCAGTATTCCAGTAATGGAACGATGATAAATTTTAAAAATATTTCCATTGAAATATTATTTGTGACACCGTCATAAAATTTGTTGTACAAAATTTATTGAGGGAAGGATTTCTTTTCCAATATGTAGATGAGGCTTAA
The DNA here is from genome assembly GCA_900332095.2 of Cuscuta campestris. Taxonomy (NCBI): domain Eukaryota; kingdom Viridiplantae; phylum Streptophyta; class Magnoliopsida; order Solanales; family Convolvulaceae; genus Cuscuta; species Cuscuta campestris. The sequence continues at coordinate 249,587 of OOIL02003368.1, forward strand.
ATGTGTTTTTGACCTTGCAGAAACGACATTATTTTATTTAGGTCCTGAAAAATTATTTTTATTATTCCATCCCTGTAATTTACGTTGTTTTCCTTTTGGTCCCGCTCCAATAACCTTTTTTTAAAAAAACTAAGGTGACTCGCAAAACTGAAGTCCAGTCTCACGTATACATGATATAAAAGAATTTGCCTTGCATTCTTCAATGACTGAAAAACAAAATAATTCCATAACAACAACATATGAATATATGATTGACACATACACTTGAAGATGCTTGACTGACATCGGCAGTGGGAAACTCCCAAGCAACCATCATATCAAAGGTGAGGCACCGAAAACTTCGGTCACCTAGATACTCATTTACATTAACAGACAGTGCAAGAGCCTTGAAACAACAGTATTCCAAAAAGTTCCGTGCATAATGAGATGGATGCCTTAAAGAATCAGAAGCCTCTTTGTCAAAGTTTCCCCGAAGTTCACTCATGGAAATACCAAGGATCCTGTAGCATCAACATTTGTTATTATACTGTTATAGAGAGACTTTATCAAACCATTGATTAGAGAGACTTTATCCATAATTGGATGGAGCAATTATAGGCATAGTCACTTGCAAACAATGCAATTCAAACAGCTTAAGTGAACCACGAAAGGAGAACCGGAGAACCAGAAAACACTTTGAATTTCAAAAACCTAAGCTAGAGAGAAAAAATATGACCAATGGAAAGCTTACTTTGAGCATCTCCAGGTGACAACCTTAGCATAACGAGAGAGCTCTGGCAAGCAATCCATTCCACCTGCAGATGCCTGAGACTTCTCCATCTCCTCAAGATCTTTATCAAATGAACTCCTGGTTCTGTTCAACCACTTAAACGAACTCTCTTTAACCAGATCTTCCAGCATCGTCCTTGTCTTGTTTACGATAGCCATTCCAAAACTACTACCTTAACACCTTCAAAATTCACCAAAGTTACTCAATTTGCACCCACCCAAACATAGAAACTAAAACATATCAATAACTGCATCATAAAATTTTAAATCTCCATAAGAATATAAAATACATTAATATTCTTTATTAGTTTCCTACATTCGTTTGTTCCCATTCAAATACGGTATAAAGCTCTATTGCAGCACACACACTCACACACACACGACCTAAAACACCCATTTGCCCTCCGATTATAACACATCCAAGCTTAAAGCAATCAATACTCTTCAAAGGCCCAAATTTCAATCTTTTTTCAATAAACAAAGAATCATACTAAAATGCAGGACCAATCAAGCATTAAGTAAGAAATGCTCTTCAAAGGCCCAAAATTGAATCATTTTCAATAAAGTAAGAAAAATAATAGTGATATAAGGGATCATTCAATAATGTTCATCCAGAGCTCTTCAAATTCACATACACACACACACACAGAAACAAACTAAAACACCCAGTTGCCAGCCGATTATTATACACATTCAAGCATTAAGTAATTGATGCTCTTCAGAGGCGCAAATTTCAATCTTTTTTCAAGAAATAAAGAATCATACTGAAATGCAGGATCAATCAAGCATGAAGTAGGAAATGCTCTTCAAAGGCCCAAAATTGAATCTTTTTTTCAATAAAGAAAGGAAATCATAGTGATATAATGGATCATCCAAGCAATAAGTAATCAATGTTCATCCAGAGCTCCTCGAATTCACAAAAATAGTAAAATACCTTTCAAACCCGGAACTATTGCTCGATAGTTACCTAAAGAAGAACGGTGAGAAGGGTTTGGAACCAGTGTAGAGAGCAGATTCGGCTTTAGATTGAAGCAGGGACGGATTGGGTGAAGATGGAGAGCAAATGGAGGTGTTTAAATCCAGGAAGGCGAGAAGGACAAAGCCATGAGAGAAAGATGGGGCGTCTGTTTGGGTAATTACAGTATAATTTTAAGAAACTGGTTTATTATTGGATTGGATTGGATTGGAGTTGCATATATGTCTCGTCTGATTCCTTGCGGTGCTGTGTTGCAAACTCTCCATGGGGACACTTCGGGAACCGTACCGATCACCAGTTCTAGAAGTCTATTGGGAGTAAACCATAGAATTGGAATTGAAACCCATTAATGGGTGAATTCTATCTTGAACTATTTTGATGATTTTTGTTTATTTTTAATGACACATGCACATTATTTATTTGATTGGTGAGAAAAATGACGGAAAGAAAAAAAGAGAAAATAAAAATCTCGATACAATTTCTCATGTTTGGATAAATACGAAAAATTTATGTGGAATTCATCTCATGACTTTTCTCATCAACAAGAATGAGCAAAATTTTCTAATGCCAATCATTTCCTTTTCTTACTATTTTTTTATTATTTTCTATCAAACCAAACATTATTTTTTTCTCTTCATTCTCTTACATGCTGTTTGGTTGAGGAGAAATTGGGAGGAAAGAAAATGAATGGAGAGAAAACACAAATTTCAAGATATTTTATTTTGTTTGGTTAGAAGAGAATTGGTGGGGAGAAGAGAAAAAGGAGAGAAAAAGTAGCCTTAAAGTTTTCACTCCACATGAGAGGAGAAAATCGTAGGTTGGGAAGGAAAACAAGCAAAATTACTATTTTACCTTCTTTATTTATAGTTTTAATACTGTATTATAAAGTAAGGGTAAATGTGTCTTTTTGTTTTATCACATTTTCTTTTTCTTCTCATTTTCCTTTCACTTTCTACACATCCAAACAATAATTATTCTCTCTCCATTTTCTCTTCATTTTCTTTCTTCTCTATTTTCTTTCCATCCATTTTCTTTTCACTCATTTTCTCTTTTTATCCAAACAATGACTTAGTTCTCACCATTTTCTTTCCTCTCATTTTCTTTCATATTGCTTTAGTTCCTCTCATTTTCTCTCATCATCCAAACAAACCAATAAAGAGTTAACTTGAACTTGGTCAAACATCTTCATGAATCTTGGGAACTGAATTCTCTATCACTCAAGCTCAGGGAAAAATTCTTCATGTCGCGTTTTGATTTATAGAGTTTTTTATGTATTTTTGTAAGTAGATATAGCGTTTAGAGCCTCATTTTTTATTTATTGTCTTTGTACTGATGTGGTTTAGTATAGATTGTTTTGCATACATACCTCTCTCCTTCCTTTGTAGACTCAGATCCAAAAATATTCTCTAACAAATATTATCTTTCTGTTATTTTCGTCTTCCTCTCTATCGATTGAGCTCATCATTTCTTCATCTTCTTTGTTGAGTTCTTTGAATTCTTGATCAGATTGAGCTTAATGAACAATTTTTAAACGATGTAATTTGTTCGGAATAATTTTAATTTCTATACCAATCCAACTAAAATATGAAATTGAAACCCAAATAGAAATTCCCAAGGAGATTGATAAATTAATTTGGTCCAATCACCAAACAACTTTGGCCATTAACCATTCCAATGTGTTGCACACTTGTGGAATTCTCTACATAGAAATAAAGAATGATGGAGTACCTCATGACTATACTCTCTCAACACCTGGGCTACATAAAGTCGCCGCGTGGCCCTTTCAAAATGCCATAGCCCACAAGCCCATACCTTCTCCCTCTCATCATCTCTCTTTTTTTCTTTTTTCTTTTGGAAAACCTACCATCATCTATTTAAAAGAAAAAAATTAAATAAAATACACCACATATAAAATATTTTATACTCCCTTCATCCATAAATGAAAGACATGTTGCGCGTTAAGATGTTTGACTGAAGTTATTTTCAAATCATTTTATATGAAAAAATGGTATGAAATTTAAAAATAAAAATTACATATTTAAAAACTGCATGAAAAGATATACAAAACTAGAAGTGATATGAATATATTATTTTATCAAATAGGACACGAAAATAGGTCAACAAAATGAATAAAATTTTATCACGTGAATAGTGAGCGAAAACTTTATTATTGAACGGATGGAGTCCTCCGTCCCTAATTTATCATCTTCTTCATAATTTGATACATCTTATAATTTTTGTTTACATATATATTTTTATAAGAGGCATATCACCACATGTTTTGAAAAGATTTTGATGTAATTTTTTGTTACGTAATTGAATTTTTTAATTTTTTTAACGAATTTGTAAATAGAATCAATTTAAAAGAGATAAACCTTTGCATATTCTTCCAAAGTTGATGATAATGTAGAGACCAAAGGAAACATAAAAATGCCATTTAAATGTACGAATACTTTTTAGATAGGCCTACATTTTAAAATTGTGAAATTATTTATGGGCACAAAAGATATTTAACGATAACATTGTCCATATCGATCTCGGTGGAGAATCCTTTCTTTAACGATTTGGGCCCAGAGTTCATAATTGTTATCATTTTGAAGAACATCTTAAAAGTTTCTATACAATAAGAAGGATTTTGTCTTGGTGTCCGTCGTCTTAATAGCTAGCAGTCATTTGCCATAAAATGTCTGTATTGTTTGTCCTACATTTCTTGCACCTGGCACACTCCTCGTTCAAGCCGATAAATTTTTAGACTTTTTTGTTTACGTGACTCCATTTAGAAGTGAGTTGATTTCTTCTTCGGTAAGACGGGTCTTTGTTCATTGTAGTAAGAACTTCTTCTCAATACGATCACGCATAACATCCTTTATTTGCTTGGTACCTTTAAAAAACAAAATACTACCTCCGGCCCAGAATATTTGTCCACTTTCATTTTTACATATCATCCAATCTACTTCTTTAATCCATTTTATCTTATAATTTGTAAATTAAAAAAATTATAGAAATTATATATTAATAATCTATATGTTAAGACAAATCAAACAAGATCACACATGACTATATTTAGGCTTACACATTGAGAGAATTTGATGAGTCAAAGTGCTTAAATGAACAGTTCCAAAAGTCAAAACTGGACAAATACTCCGGGACGGAGGGAGTATATCCCTTCCGTCCCTGAAAAGTTTTCTCTTTTCTTTTTCACCCGCCCCAAAAGACTTTCTCATTTTTGTAAAAAAGTCACTTTAATCCCACTAATTCTTAACGAACCTATCACATTTATTAACTATTAATCTACCAATCAAATTCAACTTTTACCCATCACATCTAAGGACATTTTTGAAAACTCAACACCAAAATACATATCTCTTAAATTTCTTAGAAAACAAAACCTCGCATGTTTTAGGGACGTAAGAAGTATAATTTAACACAATTATATAAATAAAAAATATATAATTTACCAGAAATATATTAAAATTCATCAATGATAGGTGACTTGTATTAAGCTATTTGTACCTTAAAATTTGTACCCCAATTTGTACATCGCGGGTGTACACTTTCATTTTGTATCTGTATAGTGCTAGGATGATGAATCACACAGACACAAAATGTTAATGTAAATTTTTATTGACTCACAGACATTTTGTGTCACTATATACTATCAAAATGTTAGTGTATAATTTTGGTATAATTTAGAGTATTTTTTGATCTAAGTGGTGTAGCATGGTTGTAGGTGTGGGGTGCAAGCTGAAGTATAAAATGATGTATCCAAACATTTTTGTATATATATATAGGGAGTGTATATATATACACACACACAATAGACTCTCTGTCAAGCCCCATATCCAGAAAGAACACATCTTGCTCCAGAAAGATTTGGGGAATATTAATATTATTAAACTATAAACATAAATCAATAATGTCCAACCATTTTTCCTCTGCAGACATGCAAAACCTGAAGCACCCATTCCCCATACTCCACCACCACCACCACCACACAGATCCCACCGCCATGGAGATCATGAACCACTTTCACGACTACTTATTCGCCCCAAATTACCCCTCTGAAATTCCTCCCCACTTCAACTTCCACAACACATCCTCTTCTTCTCCTTCAATGGGATTGTTGCTTTGCCCTGAAAGTTTTCTCCCCCCGGAAGTGCCCCCCAATAATCTGTGTCCGGATTTCCCGGCGAATCTCTCCCGCACCGCCCCCGGAGCGAACGGGAATGCGATCGGAACAGCCGTGAACTTGAAGATCGCCGATGGAACTCCGGAGAGCTGCCTCACTAACTCCTCCCCTGTTTCAGCTAAAAGGACCAATGTATGTTTACATTCATACTTCCTCTCTTAAAAAAAAACTTTTTTCAGCTTTTAGGGTCTGTTTGGTACACGGAATTGAAATTGAATTGCAAGTTAAAATTCTATCGAATTGATTTGAATGGAATTGAATTCTCCAATTTCAATTCAGTTTTGGCATTACCAATTCCAAATCCACATATTTTTCTGCTACCAAACAGCAAAATTGAAATTGTTGTTCCCAATTTCAATTTCATAGTTTAAATTCTGTGTACCAAACGGAGCCTGAATATTTTTGTTTTTTGATGTTTCAATACACACTTTTCATGTACTTAAATTCCATGAAAATCAAATTGGGTAAAAAAATAATCGAACAAAGAATATCGTTTATTTGAAGCTTTTAGCGCTAACGTTCTCGAGCTTTAATCTGTACCATCAAAACGTTATCTGAAATAGTAACATTAATCATGCACAAACTATGTTCTCAATCAAAGTCATATATATATATATATATATATATATATATATATATATATATATATATATATTCGTCTCAAAATAAATTTTTCATTTTCCTGTGTGTAGTCAATAATGTTTCACATTATTTCTATCTCTTCTGCATAAATCTATCTCAATGATATGAAAGGGATATGTTTATAAGGAGTTATGAATGACATTAACAGAGTGGGGGAAGGAGGAAAAGAAAGAAGAATGGGGAAGAAGATGAAGATGAAGATGAAGAAGAAGGCAGAGTAGAAGAAGAGGAGGAGAAGAAGAAGCCAATTAGGGAAGTGGTGCATGTAAGAGCCAAAAGGGGACAAGCTACTGACAGTCACAGTTTAGCAGAAAGGGTAAAAAAAGTTTAATATTTTTATTTTAATAAAATTATCACTCTATATTTCTATCAAAGAATGTCTCATTTTCTTTATTTGGACATTCTACAAAAAAGAAAGAATATGTGGCTTACAAAAATGTTCTCTTTTAAACAAATTCAGGCCACATTTTAATATTTTTCTTGAATTTCATAAAGTCAAAATTTTTCTTTTTGGGGTAAATATCAGCCTAATTTTTCAGATGAATTTGTGCTTAGCTTGTAAGTGTGTGTGGTTCAGATTAGAAGAGAGAAAATCAATGAGAGACTTAGGTGCTTGCAAGAAATTGTTCCAGGATGCTACAAGGTAAAAATTAATTTTAACATTTTTCAAATTTTTTGGAGTTAATCTTTTCATGATTATCCTGATTTATTTATTTATTTATATAAATCCCTAATCAAATTTCAGACAATGGGCATGGCTGTCATGTTGGATGAGATAATTAATTATGTGCAGTCCTTGCAAAACCAGGTTGAGGTAATTAAGCTCAATACTCTCAGTTTAACCAAAAAAGTCAAACTGGAGGAATATTTTTAAGATTGGGACGACAATATTTACTTAATTAATTCAGATGCACATTTACTTAGTCTTTTTTTACTATGGTTTCAGTTTCTCTCTTTGAAGCTGGCTGCAGCAAGTTCATATTATGACTTCAATTCAGATAGGGACATTATTGGAACAATGCAGGTACTCTTTTGATAATCAAATATGGTTTTTTTTTTGACTGATTGGACCAAATAATTAAAATAAAATTTAAATACAATGGGTTATTATTTTTTTAAACATGAATACGGAGTACAATTTATGATTATCTAGTTTAATTATAAGTCTTATATATATATATATATATATATATATATATATATATATATATATATATATATATATTAACTATTATTTTTGGGAATTGCAGAGAGCAAAAACAGCATATGAGGGATTGAAAATGGAGAAGCAAATGAAGGAAGGGTGTGAAGGAGGCCTATCCAGTTCCAACCAATCTTTCCTTCTTGACCACAACTTTCCCACCCCCTATCCTTCTATGCCCCACAATACTTAATAACATCTACAATAATAATAATAATAATAATAATAATAATAATAATAATATTTATAATAATAGTTATTATTATTATTATTAATGATATGATGGTGGCATATTATTATATTTTTCATAATTCTTCTTATGCCCCTTGTAATTTTGAGTACATCAAATTTGTATAAATTCAAAAAGTCAATATACCAAGTGAGGATTTATTGACCAATTTCTCCCATCCCTAATTTAGCTATACCAGTATGGAGTCAGTTATGTTCCTACTCACCTGACTATGTATTTGTTTTTTATGTGTTAATAAAATTCTTATATTTTTTTTTTTGGTAAAAAATGGAGTATAGGGCAAATTTTTGGAATACCCTAAGATTGATCTTAATTTTAACACCAATTTTTTGCTGACATCACATACACGAAATAGTATTCCATGTCTGTAATACATCTGGAAAGGCATTGATGTCAAAAGTGAGATCAAATTTGGAGTATCCAAAGTTTATTTGTAAACAAAATAGGATTAAATACGTTTTGAATCCTTGTAAAACAAACGTCTTTTGTATGTTTTTGTAATTTTTTTGTTTAAGTCATTCGAACAAATTGTTTTATTTTGAAAATAGATCTTAAAGGTAATATAAAATTTTAATTAATTGAGATAATACATTCATTTCGTAATCAACATATTAGTCTTACATTTTTAATTAAGTGACAATAATCCTCGTGCCTTAGAGCCCAATTCATGCAAGTCTCATTTCAGCTTCCCTCTTTTAGTTGGCATGTAAGTGGGACTTTTGTATAATTTTGTACGATTGGATGAAAATAATAAAATGGGACTAGCCCCTCCAAGTTGGGACAGTCCCAACTCAAATTCTTCTCCTCTTTTTATTTTATTTATTCACATGATGAGATTCTAAGGTGAGATCTTCCATTGGAGAAGAGAGTCCAAATTTTTTTATAATCTTGCATGTAATATTAAATTCATAAACGAGACTCTTAATTACTTGGGGCTTACCATTGTGCATGCTCTTATATTGTGTTCTTCAACTTACATCCTCAAATTCCTAATATTATTATATTATATTCACAAGAAATACGAGAATATGAGATGTAATATAAACAAGGACATAATTTAAGGCTTGGGAATTGAGTCGAGGTAATTAGATTAAAATACTAGGATGTTGAGTATGAAATAAATATGTTATATGAACTATTTAGAAGTGCTAATGATGTTTAAGACTATTTTTCAGAATAAATTTTGTTGTAAGGATGACCTAAATAAAATAATTTATAAGGATGAAATACGAAACATATATATTTTACAAAGGTAAAAAACACAGTTTGACAGAATTTAAGATGGGGTAAGGATAACTGGGTTGAGTAATAAGACACTTGGATTGAACCACCTCAAAAGATTGAATCCAATCAATTACTTATAATTAGTTCAACTGAAAAGCTTATATACCGATTATTTTTCTATTTAATAACTTTCGATGTGGGGTAGACTCTAACACTCCCCTCAAGTGGACAACAAGTCCATTTTTAGTCTAACCGGTTGACCATTTGCAAATGGATTCTCATCTTCTTGATTTTTTTGAGCGCCAACATGTAAAGGACCACGAGCCGGTGGTATAGAATTCTAGACTAGCAATCGGGTTAAACGAGACACAGACCGTTGGGTACATACTCCATACAGACAACTGGTTAAAGACAAATGGGCCGTTAGAAATGAATGTCTAAACGGACATCTTGACAAACGAGATGGGCCAAAACTTGCTCCATTACCATGACAGAATTTAAGATGAGGTAAGGATAACTGAATTGAGTAATAAGACATTTGGGTTTAACAATATTAAAAGATTGAATCCAATCGATTACTTACTTCAACTCAGAATTTTATATACCAATTACTCCATATTTTTTGTTCAAGTTCTGATGTGAAATAGACTCTAACACATTTAACTCAAAAAATACAAGGTACACCACATTAAAAATGAAAAAAAAAGAAATGTTTTTTTTCTAAAGGAAGAAAGTTTTCTTTTTTCGTACTCGATTGGAAATGACATTTTTGGGGGAGTGGAAATGAGTAATTTATGATTAATGGGACATGATTAATTGCATTTGGTGCATCACCCATCACAATCGACAAATCACAATCAATCAACAATGGGATGAGTGATTTGATTTTGGATGTTTTTCTTTCAGTTCATCCGCCAAGCGCCTAAATGCCAATTAACTAATAATGACCAAACTAATTAATTACCTTCCATTCGTACATCCATTCCCACTCTGAACGGAGTGTATATTAGCATCCGTTCACCAATATTTGTGACAGGTCGAGCTTAATTATCTAGACATTTAACAAGTTAAAAATATAGAAGATAATATTTATGAAGGACATATTACAGATTCACGTGTAATATATGATTTAGATTAATCTATACTTGTACTGGATGAACACATGATTAATGCACTCCCAAATCGGGTGTATAGGAAGTATTAATGCAATATTTTTAAAAATTCAGAAGGCATTGATCTAGTTTTAAAATTCAGAGGAAATCTGTGCAAGTTTTGAAAAGTTTAGGGGTAAATAGCGTAAAAAAACTCTAATTGAATTCTAGTTCAATCTTAAACTCTTATTTGCTATAATTAAAAAATTGATATATAATTGCATTACAATTTCAAATTGTTTGTTTGATAACACAAAAGTATAAATAAAGTTTGATATGGAATCATATTTTTACAATTTCTCACAGTAGAGTAATTCAGAACCTGTTCGAAAACCCAAAAAAATACATATATACATAATTTTTTTTATTTTAAATATTTTAATTTAAAGTTTTAGTTTTAAATTTTAATTCAAATTTTTTACTTTTTAAATCTTCTCATAATAATAACAATAACAGTAACAGTAACGATAATCATAATTATAATCATAATCACAATCATAATCATAATACTCCACATTAATTATGAAGTACTTATCAAAAAAACATGACCCCTTGATGAGATGTTGATAATGTTAAGTGCAAATATGGGAACAAGAAAATGTATCTTAACAGTTGAAAAATCTGCTTACCCCTCAGGTGGAACCCAATTTTTTTTCTTGATCAGGTGGAACCCAATACTCTACGGAATATATATTGTGGACTCCCTTTTATTTTAGTTCCCAATACTAATAATTCTATTAGAATATAATATTTGTTCTTTTTTTTAACCTATTGTAACTCAAAGAGTTAATATAATAATGCTGCTAGATTACATTACAAGGTTTTTAATAATTAAATTTTTACTAAACATATGTTTATGAAATTATAAATTCTTATATGAACCTCATGTTCACATAATAATAAATAATTAAATATGAACTCTCTCATATCAACGATAAATTATTTCAGAGTGTTGTTTTTAAATTTTGTACACTATGTTTGGATCAAAGAATTCGAAAGAGAAAAAAAAGAAAAATGTGAGGAAAACATTTTTTTTTCATGTTTGGTTAGAGAGGAAAAAGAAAAGAAAGGTGGAATGAGAAAAAAATAACAAGACAAAATATACAAAGATAAAAAAATCTCAAATTACTCTCATTTTAGTGTAGAAAATGAGTAGAAAGTAATTTCATTTTATTTTTCTTCCAGCTAAACCAAACATAGTATTAATATTTTCTGTAATTTTTGAATAATGAAGAGTGTAAATCAGTGTGAGAGTATGAAAATAGGATCACATTCTTCATTGAAAACATTTTTTTAATCTAAGCATATAACTTTTATTTTTACTTATATATAATATATATCCCTTTTTGGGAAAGGGATGGGGTTCTTTTTTAATCCAAAAGAGATGAAGTATAAAATTAATTATTATTTTTCATAATTATTAAAAAATGGGCCGGGCCATGAAACACCTCACAAGTGGCATATTGGATTTGATTAGAGACACGATCTTCTTGCATTTTCTTTATATTTTTTTAAGGTCACCTCAAGGCTTTTAATTTCTCGGCTCTTTATGGAGTCGGCAAACAACCTTTTATTAAATTTTGCATTATGAAATCTTTCTCTAACATTAAAACATACGGAGTATATAAAGAGTTATATATATATATATATATATATATATATATATAGATTTTGGTTCTGGTGAGAATGCAATCTTAGGAGAGAAATGAGAATGAATCTGGTGCTTTAGATTGTGAGATCTAAGGGTCAAGATTTCATCAAAATTAGATGCACCAAAATGGTGCGAAAATGCATCACGTCGAAATGCACCATAAACTTTCGAAAATGCACTATCTCAAAATCTGAGCGCAGGATGCAATCTGAGCCGCACGATGCATCAGATCCGACGGCTAGATTTTATTCTCATTTCTCTCCACAAGGTGCATTCTCACGAGAACCAGCCCCTATATATATATATATATATATATATATATATATATATATATATATATGTATGTATATATATGTGTGTGTGTGTATAATGAGAAAATTAAGACTTTCTTTTTTTAGTTTTTCATTTACATCTTCTGCCCCCTAAAACATTTCTTGTTCTGACTTTTGAGAGTAGAAATTATAAAAGTTTGATCAAGATAAAACCGTAAAACGACTACAAATTGAAACAAGCAGGGCATATAGAAGTAGTTCGGTAGATTTAAGAAAATTAAGAATAATTAGTCTATTTAGACTAAATTAAAATATTTTATAAGTGTGATGCTATTTGAGAAAAGTCATTATATTTTAGTACTATTTACTAAGTTCACCCAACCAAAAGGAGTTGGTGAATAGTATAACTGAAATGTCTTTGGAAGGGAGGAAGAAGATGGTATAGCTAACTAGTTTTTTTCCCCATTTAAAATACGGAGTAGAAGCTAGCAAAAGTGGGACGACATAAATACGGAGTATAATATACTCCCTCCGTCCCAGAGTATTTGTCCACTTTCATTTTTACACACCATTTAATGTACTTCTTTAATCCATTTTATCTTGTAATTTGTAGATTAAAAAATTATAGAAATTATATATTAATAATCTATATGTTAAGACAAATCAAACAAGATCACACATGATTATATTTAGGCTTACACATTGAGAAAATTTGATGAGTCAAAATGCTTAGATGAACAGTTCCAAAAGTAAAAAATGGACGAAAACTAGGGGACGGAGAGAGTATATAAATACTCCGTATATATAAAATATAGTATAGATAGATAGATAGGTGCAGTGCATCATCGGGTATTATATTGAAGACAGCTAGCATAGCTAGGTTGAATAATAATGGGCCAAAGGAGGAGGGAGGGAGGGAGGGAGGGATGGCCATTATATATATTGTGGGATCGGGTCTCCAATTTCTCTCTAAATGTCTCATTACCCACCATTTATACATACATACATACATGTGCTTATTGATGATACACGCCAGGGATTAAACGATAAATTAGAATTTTGGTGTTTTTCGAGCAACTGAGACACAAACTACACAAATTTGTCATTTATGTATTTCAAGTTTTATCCTTTAATTATTTAAAATTATTTTATTCTCTTGAGAAAATGCACAAATGACAAGTTTGTGTAGTTTGTATTGTCCAAGTTGTTTGTGGCTCTAACATTACTCTTTTTATGTCAATGAACGAATTAATTCAACTAAAAGATTAAGCTTGTGATAGTGGTCCATGATAAAATTTAGGATGAGAAAAGAATTACTGAATTGGACCATAAACATTTAAGTTTAACCACATTAAAAGATTGAATTCAAAAGCTTATATACCTATTTGTTTTCTCTTCAAGTTTCGATGTGAGACTCTTCTTAACATTTTCCCTAAAATCCAAAAGATTTAAGCTGAATACTTAAAATGTGTTTTTAGTAGCCAGGATACAGAACCAGAAGTGGAAGTAAGTTTCAGTCTCACCCAGTGCTCAAAGTAGACTAGTTTTAGTTTCCCAGACATATAATATAGGTAGATAATTGGACGGGATGTTGCGCATCGTGTTGAAGCGGATGTTGGTTTTAGGGGTATTGTGCAATAATAAGATTTTTACTAGGATGAAAGATAAGTTATATCGGTCCATGGTCATACCAGTTGTGTTATATGGTGCAGAGTGCTGGCTAGTTAAGAAAACCACATTTGCCAGCTGCATGCAACCGATATGTAAATGTTATTTGATGTTTGGTTAGACGAGGACAGATATATAAGATTTAGAACGAGGTTATCTGAGGACTGGTTGACGTGGGACTAGTGGAAGATAAGTTTCGGGACGTTAGGTTGAGGTGGTTGAATTTTGACATGTGAGACGACAGAGTACTAATGGGCTAGTGCGGAGATGCGAGAAGCTTACGTCGATGGGCGGGAATAGGGGAAGGGGTAAACCTAAAAAGCATTGGAAAGATATAGAGGTGATTAGACATGAATTAAACTTCTTGCCCTAACTGCTCATATATATATGGCCTTATATAGAATTAGTATAGCTAGACATGCATTTCATGCTTGGTGACAGTTGATGTGATTTTCTTCGTTAACTTTAGTTTGCTCTTTGTCTCTTTTGCTTTGTGCTGTCTTTACTCTAGTGCCTCTTTGATCTTTTATTATTGATGTTACATACATGAGCCAGGGGTCTCTAGGTATCATTCTTACTTTTGAGTAGAGACGATGTCTACATACACATCCTCCTCAGATCCTAAAATCGTGAAACCTAACTGGGCAAAAATCAAAATACACTCGTATACTTTTTTAAAACATATATACAGAATATAAAATATGTTCTCGCGTAAAATTGAGCGTTACGTTCCTACCCCTATCCATCCCCTAAACCCCTACCCACATACCCACCTCCCCGCCCCCACGCTAAAGACACCCCTTTGGTAAAATTGTTATGGACAACTCTTGTTGTGATGAGATTAACCCCCCCTTTGACCAGGGATCGAGTCCCGCAAGCGGCAGTGTGGGAGCTATCCAAAAATCCCATAAAGGGTGAGGAGGCTCCTTGTGCGCGGTGGGCACGGGTCTAGCGTTCTTGGCCGACTGAGTCACCATGATTTACTTCCTCCACCATTCCTGTCGGGCAAGGGGGTGGGGGCGCCTGGGGTGGGCGATTCCATCTTTTGGACCGAGATTAACCCCCCTCTAAATAATACGGAGTACTCCGTAGCATAGACTTCATATTATTCATATACTCCGTATGTACTAATGTACCAACCTAACACTCTTTTTGACCTGAGTTTTGCATTATTTTCTGACCCCACTGCATGCGCATGAACTTACACTCTTACTCCGTATATTCTTTAAAAAAATAAAAAAATAGAAATAGGACTTTCATGCTTTTTTCTCCGGAATAGGACTTTGCACTGTGGTAATGTGACTTTGCACTGTGGTAATGTGGCAGTGTACATGTGCAAATTACTATACTTTTTTGGTAATGTATATGACCATGTTTGGTAATGTAAATCCTATTCCGGAAATAAAAACATAGAAGTCCTATTTTGGTATATTTTCAATGTTTTAGTCCTAGTTTGGTCTTTCTCCCTTTTACTCCCCATCTCTTAAGTTATTCAACTCATTTGATTTAGTGTTTGGTATAAAATTAAAAAAATACTCCGTATAACTCGTTCTTTTAAGAAGTACATCAAAAATATTAAAACATTTACAAAACAACTTGCTATAATAATACGGAGTATTTGATTCTATCAAATAATCAATGAAATCGCTACAAATATATTAAAGTTTACATGATTTTGAAATAGTGAAGAATTTCAATATTTTTGGGACCGAGGAATATATATATTTTGACTTCATAAAATTAAACAAAAATTTTAAAATTAAATAATTAAAAGTTTTTGGATGTGAGAAAACTGGCGAGTCACTTTATTCGTTAGACAAATTATTACGTGCACCTATATACGCTCCATAGTGAATCTTCATATATGTTAAATAAGTATTTTCAAATATTAAAATAAGTTTTTTTAAAGTTCAAAAATATATGTAAGATGGTCCATGTAGACCTTAGGTCCACCATCGATTCACTCGACCATAAGACCCAAGAAGAATGACTCCTTTAAAATTTGTACTGTCCCTGGACATTTAATAATGTTGCATTAATGATCTCTCAATTCTAGGTTTGAAGGTAAATGACACAAAAAATTCAAATTACTCTTTTTTTAACCAAACTAGTATTTTTACCTGTGCCACACACGGGATTGAACGAATACATTTTTATTCAGTTATCTTTTTCTTCTTAGCTAATAATTAAAAAATATAGCAAAATATAATATCGAACTTTAGAATTTTAATGAATGATATACCAGAAATGTTTGCTAACCGAAATTCATCTAGATGTAAATTGAAAAGAACATGTAAATGTATAATTTAAATCTAAATCTTTTGGAAAACTTCGAGGTAAACCACATTTTTGGTGAAGTTGCAAGGGTTACCGTTGTAAATTTGACCGTGAGTGAATATTGATTTGACCGTGAGTGAATATTGATTTTGACCGTGAGTGAATTATGCATTTGCTTTTACTCGTGAAACTACAATATAAAGTTGACCGTGAGTGAATATTGATTTGGTAAAAAACAATCCAACAAATGATAATGTTTGGCCTTGACTCTTATTGATAATCATGGCAAAACATAAAAATATTAGGAATTATCTTTTTTTGAAGCTTAAATGGCCATCAAAAATCAGAGGATACCAAATTAATTTTTGGTATGTAAACTTTCTTTCCAACATTATTTTCTGATACAATAATTGCATCGATAACGTTCTTTCGCAACTCTTGAACGACTAACCTGTATCATTACACCGTCCAAAGTATCATTACACAGTCCAAATGTAAGATCAAGAAAATAAATAAGTTGCGTCCAGAAAACCGGGCTGGTGGTGCTACGATAGTTTTTCCAATGCAAATGAATAGGGCCCCAAATTAGATGGGTCTATTTTTTTAAGAAAAATGCTAGGGGTACACCAAAGGTATACCCCATATGTCCTCCACCCCCTCCTTGTCCACTAAAAAAGGCAAAAAAAATTTAAAAAAAATAAGTAAATAAAAATCAAATAAAAATGTGTGGTGGAGAAGGGGGTGGTGTACATTTGGGTACACCTTTTGGTGTACCCCTAGCATTGCTCTTTTTTTAAAGAAGAAATCTACTCACCTGCTAAGCCCATAACCCGATTACCCATTAAACCTTAAAGCATTTTTTTTAATACGACATTCATATTTTTGAGATATCAAAAAAGTGAAATTTGCACTAAATATGACTAAAACATAATGACTTTCCTAATGTAGGACTTAAACTTTTTTATTTCTAAATAGGACTTAATAATGATCTTATGAAAGGAATAATGTCCAGTAATGATGGACATTTAGTTGAATAATGACTACTTGATAATGACCAAAGGGGCAAAGGGAAATAAAAACATATGATCCTATATTGAGAAAGTCATTATGTTTTAGTCATATTTAGGTAAAATTTCTCATCAAAAAATTGAAGAGAGCAGAAAGGAAGCGACAGTGAGACGAGCGCAAGCTGCAGATTGGGGAAAACAAAAATCGAAGCTTTTCTTGGTTTTTAAGGTATTTCTCTTGAACCTTCGAGGCTTCGATCCTCAAACTTTTATTTTCTACTTTTTTTGATTATTTCTATTATTTTTCTTTGCCTATTTTCACCTACGGGATAGATTTGTGAACTATGGTTCTTGTTTCTTGAAGTGTTTTTTACAGTTGAGAACGAAAACTGAATCAAAGAGTTGACTTGGAGATAGATGGAGAAAATTAGGGATTTACAATTTTTAGGCAAAGTGTGCTAAAAAAACAATTTTATGTGTTTACAACAACAACAACCCAGTTAAATCCCACAAGAGTAGGGTTTGGGGAGAGTGTGTGTACGCAGACCTTGCCCCTACTCGAAAGTAGAGAGGCTGTTTCAAAAGAGACCCCCGGCTCAACGTCAAAAGTTGCATTGCTTGACTAACTGCTACTTCATTAATTAGAGAAGCGCAGATAGTTTAGAGATCCATTTTGATTTATTCTATCACACCCCAAAGCCAAAAAATGGTGAAATTTTGGCTCCATCGGAGATAAAGGAAATTTAAATGAAATAGTTTTAGAACGCCCAAATAATCGTTTTTTGGTAGAGGAGTATTTATGTTCTTATTTCCCTCTCACATTCTAGGTCAGCCTGAAAGGTTAGGATTATTTTTGAAAGACCGTATGAAGTTGAGACTATTATGTATAATTTTTCTAAATCTAAAATATTTAGTTGAAATTTGTTTAAATAAAAGAGAAATCTTGTGGGTAGTAAGCCATATGTTCATTACCTTAAAAGAAATAAAACAAATGAAAATGGTTTTTAGAACGCCCAAATAATCATTTTTTAGTAAAGGAGTATTTGTGTTCTTGATTTCCTTCTCATATTCTAGGTCAACCTGAACATTCAAAATCCCTGATACATCAAAGCCCAATTCTCTGAGGAGTTGTAGAATCTGAATCTAATATGGCGGGGATGGGAGACGGTTACGTCGGGACGGCCCAGGATGCCGTGAAAATCCGCCGGCTGGAGAAGCAGCGTGAAGCAGAACGGCGGAAAATTCAGGAGCTCAAGAACAAAACTGCTTCATCTATAGGACAGCCTGGCCTTCTTCAGTTCGGCTCCAGTACATCAGAGGTATTCTTATCCATACTTTATCATTCATAGTTTCAGTATGATTTTAGCTTTTTCTAGGGGTTCCGCTTGTATGTAGTTACTTTGCTTGCTTCTTTTGAAGTATAAGTATTGGGGATTATGTATGTTGAGTTCTGATTTTCCTGTCAAAATTTGCATGTTTCTTATTGTCTGTGATTTTGGGCACTAACGCTATGTTTGGTTTGTGAAATTTGGAATGAACGAAATAAGAAAGAGATGTCTCTCCTTTTCCTCACCAAAATGAAAAGAAAGTTGTTTTCCTCACCCAAATGAAATTCTCCCTGTTTTCACAGAGAGGATTATACTGGGTTTGTTGTTCTGAGTTCTTATTTTTGAATTTGTATGTGGCAATGCTTGTTTTTTGATGTTCAGATTCTTGAGACCACATTCAAGAAGGAAACTGTTGGTCTTGTTACTAGAGAGGAATACGTTGAGAAAGTAAGTACTCTGGCCCTAAAATTAGCTGCTATGTTAATCAAATGAGGACAATTTGTTGAAACACTTTCTCACATGCAATGCATTTGGGCTTATGTATTGAAGAGGGTGAATATCAGGACAAAAATTGAAGAGGAAGAGAAGGAGAAGCTTCAGAAGTTACAACAAGAGTGAGCTAAACATTTGAGAGTTTGCTATACATGTGTAATGTTAAGTGTTACTTCAATTTTTCTTCCTCCTGTTATGCTGAAATTGTATTTTGATTAGGGAGGAGGAACTTCTGTTACAAAAGCTTAAGAAGCGTAAAGTTAAAGCAGACCCTAGATTGTCATTCTGTGATGATTTTGACAATGGAATCGAAGAGGAAGACGTGGAAAATAGTAAGCCTATGTCTTTCCATGCTCGTCTTATTGAAGTCTTGTGATGTTTTTAATAGGCTTTGGCTCTAGTTATTTTTGCATTTAGTCTCCGGTGGATAAGAGTTAACTTAGAGGATTCATTTTGCAGTTATTAGTACATTCCACCTTTACATTGTGTTTGGTTCAAGGAATTTGGAAGGAAAAGCAAAGAAAATGATTTTCTCTCATTTTCTTCACCAAAATGCAAGGAATTTGGTTTTCCCTCCACTAAGTATATTTTGCATTATCATTTTCTTTTCCTTCCACTTTTCCTTTCTTTTCCTCTCTAACCAAACAAGAAAAATTATTTTCCACTTCATTTTCATTTCTTTTCCCTTTCAAATTCCTTGAACCAAACATAGTGTTAGAGTTTGAGAGGTTTTTGGGTACATATCACTTTTTTTTACCATATCCCTTTTTTGCATAGCACTCAAAGAATTGGAGAATCCTGTAAGAAGAAAATTTGGGAAAGATCCCACCGTAGAAACCAGCTTTTTGCCAGACAGGTTCGGAATCCCTTTTTACCTCTTTTTTTCTATCTCCCTCCTCCCCTCAGATTATTGTTATCCCATTATCTTCTCGTCTTTCTCTTGTTCTTGTTTTACTACTCATATATGGCCCTTGGGATTCAAAGTTCACTTCTTCAGTGAGAGGGAAGCAGAGGAGCAAGCTGAACGCGAAAGGCTAAAGAATCAATGGTTTCGGGAACAGCAACTGATCAAAAGTAACTACATCATTCTACTACGATACTTTTTATTCGAGGCATATGTTTGAATAACTTTAGCCCATTTATCTTGGATCTGCATTTTTCAGATGAACCCCTTGAAATCACTTATAGTTATTGGGATGGAACAGGTCATAGACGAGTTATCCAGGTTAATATCTGCAACTTTTGAGTTAGACTAGCCTCTTATATGTCGAATAAAATAATTTGGTTTTTTGTTGCTTTTATGCCACTTCTCTTTATAGGTCCGGAAGGGTGATAGTATTGGAGAATTCCTTCGTGCTGTTCAGCAGCAACTTGCCCCTGAGTTTAGAGAGGTTCGAACTACATCTGTGGAGAACCTGCTTTATGTGAAAGAAGATCTTATTATTCCTCATGTAAGATGTTACAAGTTAGTTTTGGCTCCTATAGACACACACACACACACACACAAAGAAACACACACATATATACATGCTGACATAAATACTTACCTATATATATGTATGCATGCATGTACTAATATATGTCTATATTTTTGTGTTCATTACATTGGTCATTAATTAACTCTATTTTCTAATGACAATGGGTTCTCAGCAACACAGTTTCTATGAGCTGATAGTTAACAAGGCAAGAGGGAAGAGTGGACCGGTAACCTTCTTAATCATACAACTTTCCTTGATCTTCATGCACATTATTGAATATAGATTCATATTAATCTATAAGAATATTGTGTATTCTATTTTAATACATGAAATTTCAACAAAAATTCTTTCCTACCCACCTGTTAAGATTTATTATATGTCATGGTACATAACTTGAATATTGAATCCGTCACCGGCTTCACAGTGCATGTCATTTTAGTATTAGGGGCTTCATGATATTAAGAACTCACTAGCCTTACTTGGGTTCCAGCTAAACATACTATCTGTTTTTTAATCCACATTTCGACACAGCTTTTCCATTTTGATGTCCACGAAGACGTGCGCACAACAGCTGATGCAACTATAGAGAAGGATGAGGTACACATTCCTACTCTATATTCACTTTTGCCTTTTAATGCCAGTATTTTTTTAAATGTTTTGCAGTGGTATATGATATTAGTTTGGTAATAAATTTAAATATATTATTCCTATGTTAATTTTGAAAACTTTTCAACAAAAAAATAAAAAAGAACAACTTTTCAGGTATCCAGAATTTGTTCTTAGTTTGATTTAAAAAAGGAAAATAAAAAGTGATACCAAACAACAAAACAAGCCCTTGCGATCTTACTTGTGTTTCCTCTGAAACAATATACAGTCGCATGCGGGAAAAGTTGTGGAAAGACATTGGTACGAGAAAAACAAGCATATTTTCCCGGCTTCTCGGTGGGAGGTAAGCCATGAATTCCTCTATTTATGCATTTGCACGTTTTCTTCTCGAGCAATACTAGGTTCACAAACAGAATATTCACAAACTTCACAAACTTACTATTTGTGGTTTAAAATTTCATTTTAAAATCATTTTAGACCATTTAATTTTTTTCATTGAAGTTCACAAATAGTAAGTTTGTGATGTTTGTGACCATTGTGTTTGTGAACCAAGTATTTCCCTTTCTTCTCGGAGCTGAAACCTTGAGCCATTCAATAAGTTCAGATGAAGAGGAACTTATTCTTTCCTTTTTTTTGGTTTGTGTGCAGATATATGACCCAAACAGGAAGTTTGATCGTTATACCATCCATGGGAATTGATGCATCAAGGGCAAAAATGTGACATTATTTGGATGCAAAATTTTTACATATTTGTACAAGGATAATTTCACAAGTGTCCTTATTTGACACTAATTGTATTCACCATTCTTCCAACTACACAATTTTTATCTACACTCAAAAAAATTTTATTCACAAAAATCCTGAAGTGGAGAAGGCTGGGGTGTAACTTGGTCGTGTACCCCAATCATTTTTTTGGTCTGGACAATTCGAATGCAGAACTTAAATTGCATTGATAATACTCTGTCTTTGAAAGAACAAATGCTAAAGTTGTTTTAAAACAATTATTAAGAAGAATAATAAAACAGGAAAAGATTAAATTGTATTATATTTTTTTTTCAAATTGTGAATGAATGAATGAATTTGTATATTGGTATTCTAAAAAAGTAGAAAAATATTATTTTTTTAAGGCGTACCAAAAAATACTCCCACATATAGAATTGTTTCAAACACACTAAAATTTAGATTACATCCTATAATTTTTCAAAAACCTGCAATTGTTTTATTACTTAACATGTTCAAAGTGTAAGTACGGAGTAGTAGATACCTTAAAAAATTGATGATTTTTATTTTTAGTCCTTATAAAAATATTATTATAAAAATATTATGTACTTTTTAATAAATTCATTTTTGCAAAAAATTTTTATTTTGCAAATGATCCTCAAGCATAACTATAACTTAATCTTATGCTAATTATCTTAGACAAGCTAACCTTGCTATATGTTGTGTCCACATCAATGGGGATTGATCATGAAAAAAATTTGTCATGAAAAAATATAGAAATGGAGAATTTAATATGAATAGTTACACAATATGAGACATTAGATCTGAGATAATTAGGGATGCAAACTAAGATTAGAAAATATCAGTTATCTCAACTTATTAGGAATTACCGAATTATAATTACATTGATTTGAAGGATGAATTAAGTGAAATATATTTTATAGGAACAAAAAGAACTCATCTATATTACAAGGACTAAAAACATATTTAACCTAAAAGATATAATCGTTACAAAAAATGTATTCGGTTTGAAAAATATTGTACTCCATAACATTAAATCTCCTCGTATATATGATACATATATAACCCGCACAAAAGTACGGAGTACCAGGTAAATACCCCAACACAGCAAATGAGAATACTCGTAATTGATATCCAATATCAGGACAAATTAAACAAATAAGTTCTCAAAAAAAAAAAAGACCTAAGTGCACTTGACATTTTTTAGAAAAATGAAAACTACTAAGGCAATTTTTTCCTCAAAAGAAGTCAACATCTGGTTTGCTTCTGTCAGAATGCCATATATATGGGCAGAACAAATCTAAGCCTCGCTTGTAATGGGGTACTCAAAGACAACATCTTTCCCCGAAAGCTTACGGTATACAGCAGAAAATGTCTCCAGCTTGTACTCCGTGTCATTCTTCTGCTTTGGATCCAACAGTACCTGTACAAGAAATAACATTGTATAACCAGGGATCTTGGTGTGTATTCAATTCTCTTTACTAAGGTTCTGTTTGGCAACCAAATGTTTGTGTTAATTGTTCCAAACACCCCTTTTGTCCCAAATGTATCCCAAAGTGTGAGCTTTCAAATATTCTGTAAGACAATTTGTTGATCCCACGCATGCTGGTACCAACTACTTGTATAATACAAGTAATATTTTAAAGAGATTTGTGAGCCTCTTCTATGTTTCCCTAAATACACATGAGATAGGCTAAATAAACAATGGAAATTACCCGACGTAACCATTACTTATTTTGCATATGGGAGAACAATTTCAGGAAATAGCACAAAACTGAAAGTTCTAGTAGAAGTGAATATATAGTATTGTTTGCCACTAATCTCTTAAGTTATTTTCTAACTTAGATCAAAGTATAAACTTGATTCCATCCCCGTGCACTTGAGGAGGCAGTAGAGTAACTATTTTTGGTCTGTCCCAATGTATTTGTCCACTTCCCTTTTAAAGTGAAAAGTAAAGCATAATGATGTCTCATTTACGACTCACCCTATTCATTTACCCTCTTTCAATAATAAGGGTTATTTGGACCTTACTTCTCCATTCCCATCTACTTGTCCATGTGTGTAGAAGAAACCAAATGAAAACACCAAGACACAAGGGGCATAAGTTATTACCTTAGTTTAATTTTTCAATATTACATTCGAATTACATTTTTATAAATTTCTGAAGTACTTTGCATAATGTAATGATTAATAAAAGTTGTGGGTATCCGTGGTAATTGCGGGTAACATATTCATTGGGAGGAATTTAAAGATTGTGTGAACCCAATGAATAAAAGGACACATCTTCAAGACAAGGGCCTAATTATGTTGAGGTCAGTTCTAAGGGTTACATGACCAAATATTGAATATATAGGATACTAAAATAGCAACCCACCCCCCTCCTCCCAAGTACAATTCCAATTTACCTTCAATATCTTCGATCCATCAATTCGGTGTTTGACACGCTTCCCAACAATTTCAGCCGGGACAACAACGTCCTCCAGAAGTGCCTCATGCACAGCAGTGAGCGTCCTGCTGCGTGGTCGTTGAACAGCAGAACCTTTCTTTGGCGGCCTCACAACCCTTCTGGTAGCAATCACAATCACATCCTAACATGATATTACAGTTACAAGTAAAGATATATCAAAATATATGTTCTTCAGAATTTAAAAGACGTGTGGATGCATAAGATCAAAGAGTGTTTCTAAATTCAATGTGACAATAAATCAAAGTGATCTCAGGATTGGTTTGTTTGGTTTTTTTTCGATTCAGCCAATGACTTCCAAAATTTTGGATAAAAATACACGGTCTAGAATTTAGAAAATATTGACTACACAATAGAAAAATCAGGCAGATTTAATGAGCCTGGGATGTAGAATGCATCCACATTTTGCATTTCAAGAGTATAAATTACCTTTCCACTGAACTTCTTCTCAAGTTCTCTCACAAGCCGGAGATGAATTTTGCGGAAAGAATTTCTCAATCTATAGGGAACGCTTACGACCACAGCTTTCCGGTTTCCGGAGACATCAATTTGTCTACAAAAATATACAGAGTATACACATAATAGAACCAAGAAACGTTTAACCAAAAAATTAGTGTATAAATCAGCCTTACAAGGCAGAATTGATGTACAGGTCCTTCAAATCACTCTTGAGCTCTTGATTTGTGTTTTCCAAATCAAACAAAGCCTGTTATTTAAACACTTGATAAACTATTCAAGAAAACAGTGCAAAGGAAAAGATGAACGGGTTTTAATTGATTTCTAATACTCCACGTTTCACATAAAAAGGAAACAAGTTTTATAAAAGTAGAACTTAAATTTTAAAAAGGTAAAGGAATTTGAAATAATCAACAATAGCTAGCTTTTGAATTTTATTTGTTGGCCTAACTAAATTTAAACTAAAACTATTCTGTATTTGGACACTTTCTTTGCACTTAAAACTATTATGGAGTAATAAATTTTGGGACACTTTTCTTAGGAGAAAAATAAAAGGTCCAAATGGGATTTTTTAGACAGGGGATGAAATTACCTGTGCAACAGACTCCTCAAATTCAGTAGGTTCAGCCTTCTCATCCTTGCGGATTTTCGTGTATGACGAATACATCTTCGCAAATCTAAATTCAATTTGATCGTTTGATGCCAAATTCAGTAAAATCACATTGCTAAACAATGGTATATGATTCCAACAAAAGAATCTAAAATAAAATTCAAACAAGCAGTTTTAAAACATAGATACATAATGAACATCAAGTGATCTGAATAAGCACAAGAACCACTTCACATGCAGAACAATCCACCTCCCAATTCATAATTTAGAGAAATTAAAAAAACAGGGAGGTTATGGTCAAATAATACAATGTAAATAGGCATAGATGGCTAAAATAAGATTAAGGGTGCTTGATATTAAAATTCTTAACTAAAATGAAAAAGAGGCTTCTAAAGTTAACATTTTCACGATAGAAAAACAGGAGGTCCAAAAATCAAATCTTTATCATGAACAAAAAGATCAAATGAATTTTTCAATATGAAATAAAGCTCTAAATAACGGACCCAAAAAACTATAAATAAAAAACACAACTAGAAATGAAGGTTTAAAAAAACGGAAGAATACCGGCGAGTTAACTCCGGCGAGCGTGCACGCCGGGAAATGCTCGGCCCGCTTCAGGCTTGCTTGTTGAGGGATGAGAAAGGAGGGTGTTTAGGGTTTTTGGTGTTTATCAACATGCATTTGACGGCTGATATTTGCTGATATGTGTTTCACGATGGATCTGATGACAATCGGTTTTTATCTTCATGGGCTGCATAGCCCTTTAATTCAGAGTTTTATTCATGGCCCAAAGAGGTTCAGAGGTAAAAAGACGTTTTAAAATAATTCCCAATTAAATAACTGAGAATTATTTAATTAAAAAATATGTCATCAGCCGATGTATAAGTTAAAATTGCTTATAAAAAGTTTTAAACAGTTTATAAGTACAGAGAAACACTGACATAGTACAGAGTGCTCTATAGAACTAGGAACAACTTTTTTTTAATTATTACTAGCATTTTTCGTTATAAAAAAATATTACTAGCATTTTGTATAATTTTTAAATGATGTAGGTTAACTTTGAAAACGTTAAAACTTGTACAACTCTATAATAACAATTTTCAAAACAGTGAAACTCAATGCTAAATCTAATGTCAAACGGACGCACAATACTTAATTATAATTGATTGATTTGATTGTTAAATATGGGGTATTGTTTGGTAAAAGACGATTTCAAGTGTCTTCAGAATAGTAATTACTTGCTTATGGCTAAGAAAAATTAGAAAACATGTATAAACCTCTTTCATATTTAGCTTGAATAACAAATATATTAATCGTTATGTATTTAATTTTGAATACGTTGCTAAATAAAGTTGAAGAATCTCCTCTGGGTTTTTGGATACTAAGGGAGGTTAGAATATAATGAGAAAAGCTAAAGAATAGTTAATACAAGCACTTTCGTTGCCTAAAAAAGAAAGTCTAAAATATGATCATTTACGAGTGGAGAGCGAAATATTTATATTACAAATTTATGTTATTATAACAACAATATAACTTGTGATTTGACGTTCTCTTGTCACGTAGCACTTGTCGAGTTATCGTGTCCCCTTATTTTGATTCCTCTTTGCAGCACTTGTAGAATTTAAGTGTTATCAAGAATTTCAATGTAATTCACCAACAAAAACAATTCCAAAACAATGCTCAGGGAAATTAAAAAACTTAATAAAAAAATAATATTTTACCATGTCAACAAATCCTCATCTAAATTTATGCCTATTACAACAAATCAACATTTTCAATTATGGGTATGGAAAAAAATGAGCACAATGAGATAAAGAACAACCATAATTATTGCAACCACCCACTTTTATTTCATTTTAGTCACACCTTTCAAGTGTACAAAACATCATCATTTGCATAAAAATAACAACCCTACAAAATAATAACCCTACAACTCCCTTAATGGTAACATTAATAGTTTAATACTGCCATAATTCATTCTACTAACTGAAAATAATCATATATCTACATGAGCATGTTAATTCCAATACTTAAATGAGAGGTAATGTGTTCAATCTCCATTGGAGGTAATAACTCTATGGGTTTTAGTTCGTAGTAGAGTTATTTATTTTTTTTTAAAAAATACATATCTACTAATAATGAACAACATAATCTGCTTGGATTAAATGCTATGAAAGGGATTGGACAAAAAATACTTTGAAACACCTACAATCTATATCTTGATATTTATTTGAGATTTTACAAATAAATAAATAAATAAATGAAAGAATACTATAATATGCGAGTGCGCATGGTAGTCAAAATCGCGATCCGGATCGTACGATTGTACGATTCCGGAGATTGCCAGGAGGGTTCCGATCCAACTCGCAGTCAAAATCGCAAGAATCCTTAGGGTCGGAAGAATCGCCGATCTGGATCGTGCAATCGCACAATCGCAGGAAATCGCCGATCTAAACAAAGAAAAGAATCGGAAATTGAAAAGCCCTAATTTGTTGCTTCGATTTTGTCGATTCAGTCGCTTCGACTATTTCGCTACTCCCAATTTGAATCACGATGATTTCGCGACTTCCAATTTGAGTATTTTGTAGCTTCGAAGCCTTCTCCCTTCTAACGCGGCAAAGTTTGTTGCCCTGCGCGTCTCCTCCCAGTCTCAATTTTTGCCCAGGTTATATGTATGATTTTTAATTATATATAAGGAGTGTGGGTTATACTTCAAAAGGGTAATTTAGATTATAAACGGGTAAGTCTAATATCCAACTTGAATTTGTGTTATGTTTTATAAAAATTTAATATATATATATATATATATATATATATATATATATATATATATATATATAGATAGTAGGATCTTACGATCCGAGTCACAATCTTACGATGTTACGATCTTCATTAGGCCCATCGATCCTACGTAGAATCTAGAGTTTGACTACCTTGCGAGTGCGAAACATTTCAACCAAATTTTATTCATTTTGAAAAAACATTCCACTGATCAAGATATAGACTAGCTTAGCTCTCCATTGTCATTCCCTCCAAACCCCTCCATCCAACTAGGCCCTAGAGTCCTACAAATGAAAGTCACCTGCCTTCATCCAAAGAAGAATAGGATATCGAATTGCCTCCTGAGGTCTTAGTGACTCCTGTTTGTGCGCTGCTGGAACCAGTACTTTTGGTGAAACCGCTCGAACCCGTGGTGGCCCATCTCCCCAACCGGCCGTGTGTTGCGGGTTTTCCAGGCTTGGGGAGAGTGAACGAATCACTGGATAGCATGAGATGGACAGAGTTCATGTTGGGCCTTTCGGGTACAGCCGATTGGCAGCATAGCAGCCCAATCTGAATGCACATTGCTGCCTCGTCAGGATTGCAGCTTTCGAGGCTGGTGTCAACTAGTTCTAGGGTCTTACGAGCTTGAAAAAGCGTCCAAGTCTGCAAGAACAAACTTTGTCAATAGTATAAAAAAAACATTTCTTGGGTTAGAAACATTTCTTGAGTTGATTCTTTATATGACATCACAACCTTGTTGGCCAAGAGTCCATGAACTCAAATCTCATTGTCATCCGATTTTTTTTTTTTTTGAAATATAATAGCTCGAGCAGAAACAAAAGCTTAAATTTTTGGTTGGATTGGTCCTTCACATAAACAAATAATGAAACTTGATACTAGTGGAGCCGAGACACGCTAACCTCGGTGATCATAAAGCTAACCCTACTTAAACCCTTCATCTTTTATAGTTCAAACTACTCCATTTTAAATAAATTGTGAAGTTCCTAAATGACACTTATTGTGATATGGAAGGAGCGCATGCATTTGATGGCATGAAACTGATGAAACTCACATAGTTTAAAAGGTCAGCCATTTCAGGACCAAGTGTTTCGTCATTATTCTTTCTGCCACTCACAATTTCCAATACCAAGACCCCGAAACTAAAGACGTCTGTTTTCACTGATAAATATCCGTGCATTGCATATTCTGGAGCCATGTAACCGCTGCAGTCAGGTAACATTTTAGTTGTCAAGAAATTTAACCAGTGTTGTAAAAAGTATTATGACTCGGATTCCATTTTGATTCCTAACTTTATGTTTGCTTCGAGGAATTAGGAAGAAAAGGAAAATAAAACTAGAGAAAATCTAAAATCCTAGCTTTGTTTGGGTATTAGAGAAATTTGCTAGGAAAATATGTTTTCCCATGATTGAGGGATTGAAGGGAGAGAAACTGAGTGATTAGGGATTGAATGGAGTTTTTGTGCGACGGATGATTGAGCGAGACTGCGAGGACTTGCAACTAGGTTAATCTATTTTCTTCTCACCAAAATGGAAATAATTTGGTTTCCCCTTTTTAGTCCATTTTTTTCTCACTTTTATTTTCTTTCCACTTTTCTTTTCTTTTCCTCACTAACCAAACAAGAAAAATGGTTTTCCATATCATTTTCTTTTCTTTTCGCTACCAAATTCCTTGAGCCAAACATAGTTTAACAAATGGATTTGATATGATGAGTAGCCAAAGGCTTCATATATTGGGAAGAAAGAGACTCTCACCGTGTACCGGAAATCTTAAACGTGAGTAAATGGGTGTCTTCTCCTGGAAACAATCTTGCCAAACCAAAATCTGAGATCTTGGGGTTCAACTGCTCATCCAGCAATATGTTACTCGCTTTGATGTCTCTATGAATGATTCTTTCTGGAGCTTCTTCATGTAGGTAGAGAAGACCCCTTGCAATGCCTGAGACAATCTGAAATCTTGTTCTCCAATCTAAAGGAGTAGGTGTCTTCCTATCTGTAAAATTATACTCCGTAATTTGTTACTTTTGGGCTCTGTTAGGAACTCCAAAAACACTGAGAAGATGGTTAAAGAAAGAAACAAAACGTGAGGGAAAACAAAACATTTCGTTCAAAGATCTACAAAACAAGAGACGACGTGAATATGTTCTTTTATGAAATGATAGACGAAATTATATGAAGAATGAAGTTTTAGTAGGTGTAACAAATTCGGAGGGGTGGAGCAGATATCCATTTCTACTAAGGGTATATAATAACGACTACGGAGTATAAAAATCATAAAACATGTGATCATTTTTTAAACATGAATCATATTTAATTTTCCGTGGTTAAAACAAACACAATAAAATACTCCGTAACTTTCTGCAACATTTTTTCCAAGTTTTTTTATAAAGATTTTTCCTTTTCCTAACACTTTCATTTTCTTGGATCCAAATATAGTAGCAAACCCAAGGGTTTGATTGATGATTTCATAACCACACATTGTTTCATTATTGACACAAAAAAAAAAGAGTGGTGAACTCACCAAAGAGGAAATAGTCCAGGCTCTTATTGGGCAGATATTCGTAAACAAGCATCTTCTCGGGGCCTTCGACGCAGCAACCCAACAATATAACTAAGTTTTTGTGCTGAATTCTCAGCAGCAGTTTCACCTCATTTGTAAATTCTCCAATTCCCTGCCTTGAATTTAATGATAACTTCTTAACAGCAACTTCTTGACCATTTGGCATCAATCCCTGTACTATTCAGAATGGGGTCAATAAAATTTCACAAAATTAATGAATAATGGGGATTAGGTTTAGATGGCCAGTTCATCTTTCTGCTCAAATTACAACTGGATTCAGAGAGACTTGAAATTGCTTGACCTAACCTTGTAGACCGGGCCGAACCCGCCCTGACCGAGCTGGTTGAGATCGGAGAAGAAGTTGGTGGCAATCTGAAGAGTGGGGAGGTCGAAGAACAAGTCCGGTCCGTCGTTTCCCGCGTCATCTTCTCCGCCGCCGCCGTGGCGGCGTCCCAGTCGCCGCCTCAGGCACCCGCAGAAGAAACGCATGGAGAAGAAGAAGGCATATGCTGAAAATTGAGTGCTCCGCGGAATGGATCGATAGATATATGTGCTCGGGGGTTTGAGTAGTCGTTACATGGGAAGGAAAACGTGTGAGAATCAATCAAATCAACTTTCTTTGGGTGCATTTTAACTTGGCACTTTGTTTTACAGGTTCGCGCGGTATATGAAGGATGATGATGACTCGTTCCCGACCACCACGTGTTTAGCCCACTTGTACTTTTAACTTTCTCTCTTTTTTTTTTTAATCTTACTCATCTCTCATACTAACTCCGTACCAGAGTATTTGTCCACTTTCATTTTTACATACCATCCAATACATTTGTTTAATCCATTTTATCTTGTAATTTGTATATTAAAAAAATTATAGAAATTATATATTAATAATCTATATGTTAAGACAAATCACACAAGATCACACATGACTATATTTAGGCTTACACATTGAGAGATTTTGATGAGTCAAAGTGCTTAGATGAACAGTTCCAAAAGTCAAAACTGGACGAATACTCGGGGACGGAGGAAGTATATTTTACTCCGGGTAGAATAAATTCTATAATTAGTCTTTTATAACTGATGGCTTTCCATATTTAGTTCTTTATTATTAAATATATTATTAAATGTTATCCTCGTAGTCTTTTTTTAATGATGTCTTTTTAGAAATGGTCATTTTTTGATCTTCTGCCATATTGGTGTTAATTTAAATGGTAAAAGTATAATTTGACATCAACATTATGTCTAGTGACGTATTCTGGTACTGGTTAAGCAGATAACACAAAAATAATGACTATAATTGTAAGCTAGAATTCCGACGAAAGATCACATTTGTAGACTATAGTTGTAGTTGAAAGCGATTGTAATTCACAAACGACGCAATCTTTGGAATTGTGTATGACAAAAAAGATATATTGTCATTGTGAAATTACACTTTTAGCCCTTAAATTAACATTAACATGATAGAAGATAAAAAAAGACTATTTGTGAAAAGATACATATAAAAAAGGATCACTAGGTAATATTTGATAATAGAGAGTTAAACAAAGAAACTCATCTGTTATAAATAACCAATTATGAAATTTACTCTATATTTTATTTGTCAAATTAAATAATTTTGTTTTTGTCCAAAAAAGTTTTTATCTTTTGAATATGTTGAAATCAAAAGAATATCGAGTAATGTGTTTTATTATATATTAAAAACACTTTTTGGACTAATGCGAAAAACATTTCCTTCATAACTTAATTTTTCCTATTCTATAAAAATATTTTTTTCATATACTTTTCTTTTTCTTTATTTTCTTTCCTATTTTTTTCTTTTATTTTTATTTTAATAAAAATAAAAGAAACAATATAAAATTAATGAATAGAAGATGAGAAATAATCTTTAGTGAAAAAAAATATTTAATTGATTTCTGTATCATGAAAATGAACCAATAAAGACCTGTCTTTGTCAAAAAATAAATATATTTAATTTGAGACAAAAAAGAAATTAAAAACATTTATGGAAAAAGTAGTAGAAACAAAAGAAAAACAATAAAGAAAAGATGAGGCGTTTGTGTCAATTTTCAAAACTATATGAGATAGTGAATCTATTCCCAAAACATTTCAAAGATATTTTAATCTAGATGAGATTTAGCATAATAATATCAGAATTATAAGAGGTAATAACATAAATTTTGAAACTATATAGTTAACCGTTTATATTTACCAAACCACATAGGGTATGGAATGAATTACTAGGCTATGATTCGATTGAGATAGGTGGAGGTAGGGTGAGAAGGTACATGGTACAGCCAGATGTACTTAGAGATAGGTACATCTAGGTAGTACTAATTTTGAAGTAAAGTAATACTCATTCTTGTACAAATATAAACATTTATTTTGAAATATGTAATACTCATTCTGGAATAAGGTAGTATTCATTTTAAAATATAAAAGTACTTGTTTTTAGACATTTGTCTAATATAATTATAATAAATAATGTAATACTCATTCTTAAAAAAAGCAATATTCATTATTAAATAAAAAAATATTCATTCTCAAATAAAATACAGTATTGTTCAATTCTTTCAAAATGAGTACATTGTCATTGCTTCTTCACTCACCGTTTAGTTGGATATTACTCTGTTATCCCCATCCCTTACAAATCTCTTCAATTTCTCCTCAGTCCGCTCAGATCTTCACCAGTCCCACCGCCCACCTAGGGTTTCTAACTTCCCTTAACGCCGCCACCCCCATCGCCTTCCTTTGTCATCGCCTCCTCGCGATCTTCGCGCCTCCTTTTGTCGTCGCCCTCCTTCGCCGGGTTTCTTCGATCGTCATCTTCTTCTCCTCTGCGAACTTCTGGGATCCTGCATCTTCCGTTTATTAGGCTATGCTTCGATTGAGATAGGTGGAGGTAGGGTAAGGTAGGTAAAATATTCTGTTTCCGTGTTCCCATTCTCCCCTTCTTCGATTTTCTTTTCCGTTCTTGCGCAGCCATCCCCATCCCCATCCTCCGGCGATTCTTCTTTCCTCCGGCGAGGATCCTTCTCTCCCACGGCGGATTTCAGGTATGTTTTTTTTGCTGTTTTTTTGCTAGTTATTAAAATCAATAGATTTGACATTGTGTTTTTTATGTGTTACTACTCAAGTACCCAGAGATTTCTCAAAAGCTAGCTTCTATTCCTCTTTTCTACTAGTATTCTTTTTTTTGAATCATTCTACTGGTATTCTTAAGTGTGCTTACTTTTGTAATGAAGTAATTTAGCATCTTATTTGAATAAATACTGTACATTACTTGTTGATTGTTGAAAGTTAAATTTGGTAATACCATCTACTTTTAATTATCTGAATGAAATACGAGGATTTGAATGTGATATAACAATTAGTGATCTAATAGACAAGTATTGTATAATTCAGTACGTAGGAACTCTAGCATTGTGTTGCCATGCCTAATCATTCGAGAGAGAAAATCTCATTTCTATTGTTTCTTAGAAGTTGGTAAAACCTCATTACATCCTCAAACAAGAGATAAGCAATAGTCCATACAACATCATGCATCATTCAAAACAATAAACTGCACCAACTACAAACAAACCAAGACACCTCTAAACTACCCTAGCATTATAGTTTGTCTTATTCGCTTTACTCTTCTCATCAACTCCCCTTTTATACTGTTGTTATGGAACTAATAATTGTACTTAATTTTATTATGAACTGATTCATTTTCTTTATGAAATATTTGTACTTATAATTATATAAATTATTAGTTTGTTTATTGATCTTTAGGTTTTTTCCTTTTTCAATTAGCAATATTATAAAGATAGGTTGAACATTTTGGCTAATAAAAGAGAATTAGGGATGAATCCCTACCCTCAAAATTTTATTACGTCACTAAACTTAGATTTTCAGAGAGCAACACTCGGAGTTAGAATGTTAGTGCGCTGAGCAGGTTAACGTATCTCTGGCAGGGAGAGTGAAAAAGAAAGTTGATGCCTTCTCAAAATTGATTTTATATACGTATCAAGGGGAGAGACCACATCTGAATTAGAAGCTATTGCTTTTACAGTTTTACCAAACTGCATTCTTCTGTGAAAACTTCAGATATTGTTGGTGTTGGTGGCTACTGGCTACCCTAGGAAAACTCAAAAAGAAAGCTTAACATCTTTGCTTAAACCTTTGTCGTGCTATCTCACTGCTTGTATTTGCTGAGGTTCAGCAACCAACCCAACCAGGTATTTGTTCATTGTTATATTTGTTTGATTTACTTCATTATTAATTCTTACTTTGTCTCTTCTAGACTTGGGCTCTAGGAGCTCCGATAAATCCCGTTGCTTACCTTCTCAAAGATCATGTATTGTCTTTTCTTGGATAGCAATTTCAGTGCGAAAATGTGGATATGACTCATCATACTGAGTTCACGACGTGTGAATTCTACATGCCATATGAAAATTACAATCATCTTATGGTTACTGAAAATTTATTAAGTGGTGAGTTTTGCATTTTCAGTATGCACCATAAGATGATCGTAATTTTCATATGCCGTGTAGAATTCACACGTTGTGAACTCAGTATGATGAGTTATATCCACATTTCCACACTGAAATTGCTATCCAATTTCAAAAACACGCTCCAATCCTCGGATCACAAGTTGTTTCAAATAAAGTTCAGGAGCTATGCACCAAAAGGTCTGCATTTTTAGTTCATCATTGGTTGCTTTAAAATGGCGAGCAGCTCCAACACTAGGATTCTTTTTCGGGACGAGTGTTTCAACCTCTATGAGTGCCATCTGCTCAAGAAAACTGCATATATAAGCAATGATATCAACTCTGGCTTTGAAAACTTTTCTAACAACAACATTCAACTGGAAGTCTAAATGCCTCAAAGAGTATATGATTTCCTACACAGAAAATTAAGCATCACGCAAGGGAATCAATGCTATATTTCTTTTACAAATATGTGCATGCAAACATGAAAAGACAATACATCATCTTTGAGAAGATTAGAAATGGGATTTAGCAGAGTTCTTAGGGCCCAAGTCTTAAAGAAACAAAGTAAGGATTAATAATGAAGTAAAGCAAACAAATATAACAATGAATAAATTCCTGGTTGGGTTAGATGCTGAACTTTCGTAATCGCAGTAAATGCAAGCAGTGAGATAGCACGACAAAGGTTTAAACAAAGATGCTAAGCTCTCCTTTCTGAGTTTCCCCGGGGTAGCCACCAACACCAACAATATCAAAAGTTTTCACAGAAGAATGTAGTTTGGTAAAAGCAACAGTTTCCAATTCAGATGTGGTCTCTCTCCTTGATATGTATAGAAAATCGGTTTTGAGAAGGCATCAACTTTTTTTCACTCTTCTTGCCAAAGATACGTTAACCTGCTCAACGTACTCAAAATCTAATTCCGAGTGTTGCTCTCTGAAATGATCTAAGTTTAGTGTCGTAATGAAACTTTGAGGGTAGGGATTCATTCCAAATTCACTTTTATCATCCAATACGTTCAACCTATCTTTATAATATTGCTAATTGAAGAAGAAAAAAACCCAAGGATCAATAAACAAATCAATAATTCATATAATTATATGTTCAAATATTTCATAAATAGAGTGAAATCAATTCGTAAACTAATGCAAAAACATGCGAGGAACCAAAAACTGGGGCAAAGAGGCAAAAACCATCATAACATTGGATATGCATCAACAACATCAATATTCTGATAGCCCTCTGAAAATGCACAATTTCAGGATGTTTTCAAGATTGATTATTAACCACAAACGTCGATGCTAAGGTGTGTACTAAGTTTTTTAACTCGTTTTTTGCACCGAGAATACCAACAAACTTTGATGTTAGGGTGTCACTCATTCAAGCCAAAATCCCAAAGACCAACATCGATGTTTTTGGAGCACAAAGCTTTGTTTAAATTTTTTTTATAAGACATTGATAATGTTCAATGGACTCCAAGGCAAACCAAAGAAATCACAAACTTTTCAACACCGAGCTTGTTTCCACAACATCAATATCCATGGAGTATAACTTCTAAAGTAGTGTAACTTTGTGACACCATTTCAATTGGGGCACACCTAAGGTGCTTCGATCATAGATTTGATTGTTCCTACTCGCCTAATCCCCACGGTCATCTGGATCATCCGTATCGCACCCCTGCATCTCCTCCAATGTTAACAAATATTTATAACTTATATTAAACTTCTAGGGTTGGTTTCTAGGCGTTACCTTTCTTTTCTTCTTGAAGAAACTTTGTAATCGAAATTTTCCTTAAGGTACTCTACCAAATAACACAACTTTAAGCCGGTTTACAACTATATTAGCTTGGGTACTAATTTGACCAGATCCTTAGTACTCGTATAGCAATCAATCTAGTTTGGAGAATACATCCATTGAAATCTCTTCGTCTTTGTTATTGAAAAAGGATAAGATTTTTGAAATTGATAACTTTTAAGACACTAATACACATCCAATATTTGATGCTGCTTAAACTTATTGAATGGATGGATAGTGATTGCCTGGAATCTTGGGAATATAAATACTCTGATGTCATGTGCTTAACCTTGAGAATGCCTCATGTGCTTGGCCTGGAACACCTCTACACTATGAATGGATGATACATTTGTAAGTACCTGGTCCTGTTTCTGCATCTGATACGCTTAAGGACGACGAAGAAAACCAAATTTATTCATCATGCCTCATAACTGAATTGCTGGACAAGTTTATGCTTCATAATCTTGGAATTTTCGGGACAACTGAATTGCTGCTGATGGGAATTGATCCTCTTGGTCACTAATTTAGCTCCCTCAATCTTGGGATGCTTGACCCTTGTATCTGTTTGGATCTTATTTCTTTGTAATGTCTTTGTTGTGAATTTGTTTGTTTGTAATACTTTGTGTGGTTCTAGGCTTTTATTTTCTTTATATGCATGTAACCATTATCATGGTTAAGCATTTAACATTGATGTATTTGTATGATTTGGGTAATAATAATAATTTACATGTTACCCTTGAATAATAATCAATTTGTAAAATAGTTCATGCAATGTTGAAAGGCATATTTAACTTATCAACAGTACAAACTTTTGTGTAAAAACTGAGTGCATCAAAATTTCTACACGCTTTGACCCATGAAACATTATCCATTTTGATGTATTTTTTGTCAAACAATTACACGTTTTGACCATAAATTAAATATAATCTAAATAAAAAAATGTTATAAAAATTTAATATATCAAAACTAGATTCTAAGATGAACCCAATTATATTAAATTTCTATTATGATTCAATATACTTTTCTCATAATTTGTAGTCAAAGCGTGTAACTGTATGACCAAATACTATTCAAAATAGGTATTGTTTTGTGGAACGGAAGGAGTATCAATTTTGATAGTGACTGGAGGTTTGTAAAAGAATTCAAGAAAAATCAAATGAACATTTCAAAGAAGGATAAATTTGGAAATATAATATATTTGTCAATCAATTCAAACACTTTTACACAAAACTAGCAATGAAGGAGATCTCTCTTGCCATCTCGGACACAAACATTGCATGTCTGGTAGAACACCACCTTTGACAGAGTATGAGTATGAGAATGAGTATCTATCAATTAAGAGTAATATCCTTCAACGAAAGGTATGGGAAAAGAGCTTGCAACTCCTGTAATTTTGGAGAAATTTAGAAGATTCTTGTTACAGATATAAACAGACAACAATTGTCAACCAAAGATGATGTCTTAAGTGTAATTTGCACTAAATACTACTAAGACATACTCTCTCCGTCCATGTCAGGATTTAGTCAAAATTGGTAAACTTTGACCTCAAATTAAATAAAAATCATACGTAGTATTAGATATTGATATAAAAAGAGTTTTATTAGATTTATTATATCAAGTATTTTTAAAATATTATTTTATTTAATTAAAATATTAATATATATTTTATTTAATTATAGGTCAAAAGTTGAAAACACTTGACTGAAAAAAGTCAAAACTGGACAAATACTCATGGACGGAGATAGTATGTCACTTTTTCAATATACTACTTACACTTTTTTTATTCCCTAAATATTACTTGAATAATGTCTAGTGACAGGAACAATATCCAGTGATGGTGGGCATTTAGTTTAAATAATGTCCAGTGGCGGTGGACATTTACTTTA
The DNA here is from genome assembly GCA_900332095.2 of Cuscuta campestris. Taxonomy (NCBI): domain Eukaryota; kingdom Viridiplantae; phylum Streptophyta; class Magnoliopsida; order Solanales; family Convolvulaceae; genus Cuscuta; species Cuscuta campestris. The sequence continues at coordinate 288,522 of OOIL02003368.1, forward strand.
ACAATGATTAGTGGCAGTGGACAATGACCAGTGTTATTACATTAGATATAAAAACAAACGGTACCACATTAAGAAAGTTACTGTGTTGTAGTATTATTTAAGTGAATTTTCTGATGCCTAATGCTTACATCAATCTTCTTCTGAAGAGCAATGGCGCTTCTCTCCGACCTTTTCGGAGGTTTAGAACCAGTAAACGTAATGGCGCGGGAGTAGGCTGCAGGCAGTGGGCCGGGAGCGGGCCCTATGATGGCCTGCTGCTTGTGATCCGCGTGCAGGCGGAGATCAGACATGAGCTTCAGGCGGACCGCCTCGATGTCCTGTTCGGCGAGGGCGGCAGGGAGGCGGCCTGGTCGGAGCTGGCCTTCACGAAATACAAGCGCTTCTGGCGGCCCCAGCGGCGACGGAAATTTGAAGTTGTGACGGAGCATGGACGTCGGCGGATTGGGCGGATCAGCTCCTCTCTAATGGGAATTAAGAAGAGAATACAACCACACCAAATACTAATTCCCCACTTGCAAGAGTAAGAGGATCAAAAACAGCAACAAGCTAATAGCAAATAAGCACAAATAATAAAGACACGATGCACCAGAATTTTTTACGTGGAAAACCCCTCAAATCGAGAGTAAAAACCACGGGTCACAAAGACCACCAAGCAAGCTCCACTATGACCAGAAATAGGGTACAAGAGTGTCTCAAACAAGGGCTGAAATCAGTATAAAGATACTGCAAATATACTGCCACAACAAGGAGCAAACAACTAGAGAATATGCAGAAAAACCAGAAAATACTGCCTCTGTTCAGATTCGAATATCTCAGCCTGCAGACCTCCAAATCCAAAACTGACCGGTGGAAATCAAGTTCAATGTGTCCCGAACCTGCTCCTAAAATTTCAGAACAATCGGACACCGTTTGACCCTCCAAACATCAGTCTGAAAAAC
>OOIL02003368.1:293005-342184 GCA_900332095.2 Cuscuta campestris
CAACTGCATCATTGCCCATTTTCAATTTGCCAAAACTGCCAGACTTTAAGGATGTGAAGAATTCCTTCCTTGGAGTCACATGCAACGTAGCACCACTATCAATAACCCAGCTCTGGTCATCTGACACTGCATTAACCACATCTGCATCGGTGACAAAGATCAAATCATCAACAAGATCAGCAGTAGAAACACGGTTACCACCTTCATCCTTTTTCTCATTCTTGCCTTTAGCCTTGTTATCTCTTTTCCACTTGAAGCAATTTTTCTTGATGTGTCCTGTATTGTGACAATAATGACACTCAACATTCTTATATCTGGACTTGGACTTGCTTCTGGATTTCTCTCTGCCTCTTTGATCTCGGTTAGCATTCCTCCCCCTATGTTCTGTAACTAACACCTCTGATTGAGATGAAGAACCTTGCATCTTCCTTCTCATCTCCTCATTAAGCATAACTGGTTTAACAGTTTGCATGGATACAATACCATCCGGGGCAGAATTGATAATTGAGACCCTAAATATCTCCCAAGACTCAGGTAAAGTGTTTAGCAACCAAAGAGCAGCTAGTTCATCCTCAAGCTTTATACCAACACCAGATAACTGATCTAAAATACCATGAAATGCATTCAAGTGATCCAACAAAGGAGTAGTTTCTTTATAAGACAAGTTCATCAAGGACTTCAACAAGTACAGCTTGTTATTACCAGATTTGGATGCATACATGGACTCGAGTTTCTCCCAAAGTGACCTGGCATGTGTTTCATTTGCAATGAGACCATAAACATTATCACCAACATATTGTCTAATAAAGCCACAAACTTGTCGGTGATCACGTTTCCATTCCTCATCTGATTTTGATTCTGGCTTCTCGATTGAAAAAACATGCAAATCCATATCTTTCACATACAAGAGGTCTTCCATTTTTCCTTTCCATATATGATAATTTGTGCCATCCAAACTAATCATCCGGCTTGTATTTGTCTCCATCACTCAAACAAGAATATAACACAGCAACACTAGAGTAACTGAACACGAAGAGCTCTGATACCAGAGATTACCCTTAATTCTTCTCTTATGTTGGTGTGGTTTATGATTAAGGGGTGAACGTTCTCATTCTCCTAGTTTTTGTCGTTGTTCGATTATCGTTTATTCGTGTTTATTATTTCTGTGCTACGTGGTCTTAAAAAATGCACCTTTTGGGGAGTTTAGCTCTCATTTTTGGTGCCCAGTGTTTCTGGTGGTTCGTTCGTCCACTATGACCAGAAATAGGGTACAAGAGTGTCTCAAACAAGGGCTGAAATCAGTATAAAGATACTGCAAATATACTGCCACAACAAGGAGCAAACAACTAGAGAATATGCAGAAAAACCAGAAAATACTGCCTCTGTTCAAATTCGAATATCTCAGCCTGCAGACCTCCAAATCCAAAACTGACCGGTGGAAATCAAGTTCAATGTGTCCCGAACCTGCTCCTAAAATTTCAGAACAATCGGACACCGTTTGACCCTCCAAACATCAGTCTGAAAAACGTTGCGCACACAAATCCGAGAAATGAACAGCTTCCTTCTCTCTCTCTCGATTTTTCTGCTCTCTCTCTCGTTTTCTGCTCTCTACCCTAATTCCACCTCTTGTTAACCTCTTATTTCATCAAAGAGTGGGCTTGTGAAGAATTGGGCTTTACTTGGGCCTCCACATAAGAAGTGAGCCCAAAACCCAACACTCTCCCCATTATCTTCATTATATATAGAGTATATATATTCCCAGTACGTACAGGCCTTTCTCTTCTCTAATTCCTTCCTTATTTATACTTCTCTCCATATTTTAGTTTTTGACTTTTTCCTAGTTACACTAGAATTAGAATTATGGCTAAATCAAAATTATACTCCATATTTACTTATTATTTCACTCACTTTTAAATACCTCAGTATATGTTAGACATTAAAAACTTACTCCGTATTATATTCTACTAATAATTTTGTGCAATTGAATACTTTAAATTGCTAAAAGAATAAAAAAACTTTATATTTTGAAGTTTCCAACATCCAATTTTGAAATTTCCAACTTAAGAGAACACGGCTTAAGTATGCTATACTTTGAAGAAACTTTATAAATGGTATTTTATTACCGAGTTTTTTCATGTAGTCTCCAAATATCAAAAGAAATATTTGTACTAATTAGCACTAAAACTTAAGTCATTTTTCTAAATAGCACTTAAATTGTTTTATTTTCTAAATAGCACTTAATAATGTATATAATGTTTATTAATGTCCAGTGGTGACGAATATTTGCTTGAATAATGACTAAGGTATAATGACTAAAAGTGCTACATTGGGAGGAAAAACACATGTAGTGCTATTTAGAAAAAGTCATTATGTTTTAGTTCTATTTAAGTAAACTCCTCATATTAAAAATTATATTTGTGGTTCTTTTATTCTTTATACTAGAATTCAAAACCATTTCATATTGTCTCTTAATCTCCACTTTATTTGGACTTTTAAATCCACTAATCATCTAATTAATTAAAAATGATTGCAGTGGGCTGGCTTGAAGCTAATGGATTTAGCAACCAAATCAAACAAGATGATATAGTCAATCTGTGAGAGGTTGCCCAAAATATTATCACCCCCTTCAAACGGCAGGCAAACAACACCACCATCATCAAACACAAGATAGCCAAGCATTGCTTTGAGCGAAAACGGAACCACGGCGCCCCCGGCGAAATGCGCGGCCACCGCCGGAAACACTTGCGTGGTTAGGTCGGACGCCTTGTAGCAGAGCTTATCGGTTCCGCTCGGGTCGACCACGGGGGCGCCCTTCACCACACTTTTCAACTCCGTTATCAGCGCGTTGTACAATTCTTCTGGGAGACGGGTCAGAGTCGTGCCCTAGTCGACCAACATGCTCGAGACCGGCCCCTCGAGAGGCTTGCTCAACAATGTTTCCCCCCCGACACTAAGGTTTTCCAACGTGATCAAGTACCCGAATTTGGAGTCGACGAGTGGCGTTGAGACGACTCCGTTCGGGTCCGCGATCACCGCATCGGGCCCGAACCCGATGCGGGTGGAGACATTGGGCTCGTAATACCACGGGAGGCAATACGCGAACCTCTCGACATTGGCTTGTTTGATGAAGGAACTCGGGCCATTTCCGAGGCCGAAAATCCCGGTGATCGAGCGCGAATATAGTCCGGAGTTATTGACTCCGCACCCGAACACGAACCTCAGGAAGGACGCGCCCCCCATTGCAAGAGTATCGTAAGCTAAGTCGCCGTTGGTGTACGACGCGTCCCCGTAGAGCAAGTCATAGCGGCATAGGCCGGAGGACGCGTCGCACGAGTACGCGCCGCCCCCGCGGCATATCGGGGCGTCGCACGGCAACCTCCCGTACGATGAGCTCTTCGACGCGTCGAACAACGGCGCGTCCTGCGGGAAGCAGACGCCTCGGCACGGCTCGCACTGCGTCCACGTCAGGTCGCTGCCGGTGTCCATCACGGCGAACCGCTCCACGGGGGGCGTGCCGATGGAGAACTTGATCATGTAGTCCGAGGCGTCGTATTCGACGCCGGTAGCAAACTTGGCTGATGAAGGCTTTGAAGACTTGTAGAAAGGTGAGTTTGGGGAATGGCGGGGAATGATATGAACTGTGAAACTGTGGCTTTGAGCACAAGGGAAAGTGAAAACACCAAATAGCACTTTAATGGTTTCTAAAGCCACAATGTCTTTAAGTTTATGTACAGCTCTATGGTGTTAAAAAAAACCCATTTAAATAGAAAAAAGACATAGACATTCAGTTTGGTTGATTGAAGATATATACTCAAACAATTATACCCGGTTTGAATGCAAGAATTACTTTAGCATTACGGTAATTAAGGCACCATTACCATTTATGTGCCATTGTTACCTTAGCATTCTTCAATTAATATTCCAATGATTGAACTATTTAACGCTCCATTAGAATACTCTCCATTAAATTTATATTCTCCACTAAAATACTCTCCATTAAGCAGCAGGTAATTCTAATTCTTGCCATGTAAAAGTACTCTCTTTCTCTTTTCTAGTACATTAGTACATTTCTCCCTACGATTTTTTATCACAAAAAAAATACTCATGGTGTTTCGATAGAAGTATAATGTCTCATAATTTTGTCAATAGTTTTCTTTTTAAATGCAGTTTTAAATTATAACCTTGTTGTGTTTCATAATTTTAAATGGAGAACTAAATTTTATAAAATATATCTATGTAAAAATATCGATATTAATTGTCAAAGTATTATATCGGAGATCATGAAATGTCAAATGAGAATTAGAAGATTAAAATCCAGAAAGAAGTAGTACTCATCCCGAGGGTATACAATCTTTTAATTTTTTCATAAATAGTAGTTTTTAAAATATTTTTTTACATTCTTTTCTTTTTATTTTATTCTCCTAACCTAAGTTATCATATATCTTATTATTATTATTATTATTTGGAGAAAGACTAGTGCTTCCATAAGCCTAAAGTTCACATTTCAAATGTAGATTTCTTCACACTTTTTATGAACCGACATGAGAATGTTGTATGTTTTTTCAAAAAGCCCAATTCATTCATGGTATTTGTATATTAAAATCCATTAAATATGTCTAAATCTTTGAACATCAGAAGAAATTGCTTTGGAAAGAAAATGTAAAGGAAGGCCAAAACGGAGATAAAGTTTGAAAAGAGTCTCCCCTTTCTATGTTGTAATAAAAGTTTTGTTTACTACTAAAGCCCTGTTCTTTTGGTTGCAAAAATTAATTCTAATGTTTTTCAAAAGTTTCTAGTTTCTTCTCATTTCTTTCGATTTCTTTCAGCATCTTTCAATTTTTCCCAACAATGACTTAAACAAGGTATTTATATTTGATGAATATGCAATAACATTATATATCTAAATTTTTAATATATCACCTCAAATACAAACAATGATGAATTCTTTTTTATCATAAATTAGAATTTTCATACATACATAGTATTTATTTAGGTGATCATTTAATTGAGTAACTTTTTAAGATTTAAATTCTTCTAACATTTTTCAAATCCTAGTTTCTTCAAATAAAATTCTAAACTGAAACTCTAACCCAAAAGAACAAGAACTAAGTTATAATATAAGTTAGTATTTATAAATTGTTGATATTAGTTTTTTATATTTATTACTTTTATACATGCAATACGTGTTATTTGTTTATAAGTTATATTATAAGTTCTTATGTTTATCCATGTTAAAGTGTTTCAACTTTCAAGTTCTTATTATAAGTGTAATAGTTAATTTTTATTTTGTGACAATGTATGTACATGCTTAATTGATTTCAAAAAGTACAAACTTTCTCCATGAGAACTATTTTTTTTTGCCCTAGCTATATTTTTTATTTAATTATATCTTGGAGATAAGCTAAAGATTATTTGTAAATTTTAATTTTTTTTTTGGACCGCACAAGTCTTCAACAATAGTAAATAAAAAATAAAGACAATAACAACCTAGAGAGAATAAAAAATAAATACATAACCATATAACAATTTGTTGCTTACATAAGAAGATCCATGTTTCTTATATTGACCAAAACACAAGTTAGCAAAACAAGGAAAATCAGTTTGGCAATGGTTGTTTTGTATCTGTGATATCTGTAAAGGCATTTGGTCAGTGGGGTACAACTTAAGGTATCCCAAAGTTTTATCTTATTACTAATCCATTTCCACGGTACCCAAATTGTACACCATTTTGTACATCAAAGACAAACACAAATATATATATATATGTTTGTGCAGGTCAAAAGACATGCGTCTATGTCTGTTTTTGGTCTGCAAAGTGGTGCACAACTTGGATACCCAAGCTTTATTATATTGACTGTTTCTATCCAACGTACCACTCAACATGTAGTTCACATTTCAAGCATTGGTTCTTGCATCAAAATATGATGTTTTTGCGTGTGAAAAAAAAACATTCATTTTCCCTAAAATGGAAACTAGACGACTAAATACACAATCGTCAAAACAAATGAGATACAAACCTTTAATCTCCGAAAACTGCGGCGCGCTGATATCGTGCACTTCTAGAGGGGGAAAACCTACGCCATGTATAATTACAATATATACACAAATTTAGAATGATACTGGTTGGTGAAGAGGGGAAAATTCTACGTATCAAATTTTAATGACTCTGGTGTTATAAGAGCCACAATGTCCACATTTGTGATATAACCAGTGGAAGCTTGCTGTGCCTTTCCTTTCGCAGTCATTGCAAAGGATATCCTGCATTTGAAAGCCAAATTGGATGACATAATGGCACCAAGATTTTTAAGTTTTTGTACTCCCACTTGACCCAATTATTAAAATGAAATTTTGTTTGAGGTTTATGTAGAAGAGCTGAACCGTAGATATGCTTAATTAAAAATATTTAGTCGTTTATATTTTTTCTTCCAAACAAATTTGATCACAATTTTTTTGTACTTCATAAAAAAGCGAGTCAAGTCAAACCACGAACAAAATCGTGGGACGGAGGGATTATAATACAACAGTAGCAGCACCACATACCCAATTAAATCCCTATTTTGTTGGGGGTCGGGGGCGTCAAGACATACTCAATTTTTAAAAAAGACTATTTCAAATAGACCCCAAGGAGTCAAGGACTAGTTGCATAAACAACTCAAAACTTCGTAGAATGTAAGAAGCAAACGAAGTTTAAAGACGTTCAATGCGGCATTTTGATTTACTCCATTATTTACTAGAAACTAAAGGAATGCCAATAATGACTTTTTTAGCTCTATTTAGTAGAACACAAACCTGCAGGCGATTCCTGTATTCTTCTGGAAGGACTTCATTGGCCAACAGAGCATCAATCATGCCAAAATATATCTGTGATGCAGAAAATGATGTTAGATGATTCGTAAAATAGTGATAACTAAACTACTCTGGTAAACAATAAGCCATTATGCATGATGTAAACCCTTATTCCCATGCCCTTGGGAGTACTGGAAGAGGTTGTAAATTGAAAGTTGTAACTCATGAAGGCTATGTGGGTTAGCAACTTAGCACGGAGACTTTTGCGGACAAGGGTTCATTCTCGGTAGGGTTCAAAGCCTCACCTCAAGCAAGAGAGGACTCCCCCCCCCACCCGCCCCACATTTTCCTCTTGACAAAATACATATGAGGCGAAGTTTCCATGAGAATGAGACTTCCCAAGAGAAGGTGAACCTAGCAACTTTCGTTCACCACAGTGCACTTTTATGTTTTGAGTAGAGGAAGAAAAAGTATTGTTTATTTACAAAAGCCACCTCGTTTTCTTTTCATTTTCCCCAAATTATCGGCTATTTTAGAGCTTTTACATCTTTGATCCAAAGACGTTTCTTTCATTTGATAAAAATGTAAGGACACCATTGGGGTTTGGGGGTCAAGATGTACGCAACCTTGATGCAGTGCTGCATTTGCTGCCCAAAACCTCAGTAGAAGTAAGAGGCAAGGGAAGTTCACACATCTGACAGAACTTGAAGTGCATCACCAATTTTTTGTGACATATAACTTTTGCGGCCAATTTAAAGAGAAGTATAGTATAAAACGATCTTGGAAGCACTAGGGTTTCTCTTACCGTCATATCACCCATTGATTTGCTGCATATTGGACAAATGTAGTTACTGGATGCATATGCCTAGAAACAAAACATCAATATTTTCATCTCACTTCATGACCCATTGTTGTAGTGCAAAAAAAAAAAAAACAACCTAAAATAGAAAATGAACATATATGCAAATAATTTGGAACCTGAAAGCAAGCCGAATGCATGTAATGACCGCAAGGTAGAGGTCTAACTGTTGCACTGGAAGTAAACAAAAATTCACAGCAGATTGGACAATTTGTTTCTAAAGCTTTCTCCAAACATTTGTGCTCAACCAAACTTATCCCCATGCAACAGTTGCATTTCATGCAATGGTAGAAGTCAATTCCAAGACCTTTCCCAAGACGGCATAAGTTGCAAGATGGGCAGTGATAAACAGACCTACAGCAATAACAACGACGAACACTGTAAGAAAAAATGATACCACAAACAGGGTTTCATTTACTCGGAAATCATTAAAAGTAAAGTGACTTGTATTAGTAAAGCTATTGAAACTCATTCTATGGTATGAGATAAATTACCTGCTTTATCACAATGCACCTACCACACTTATTAGCATCAATAAAAAAACCACTACTAAAAAGGAGCAACTTTTAATCTATAAACAACTCAATCAAGGTACAAATTATTACAGTTAGGAATGGTCACTAGCTACCAGCACTACAGTTAAGAATGGCCACTTTGTTTATAATCCTAAACCTTGTTTCCAAAATTATTTTGATTAATTGACTAAAAATGTATCCGCCTTGAGATTTACAAAAAAAAAATTAAAACTTTTAAAACCAGACTCTTTTAAAAATAAATAAAAAAATAAGCTCTTTTTTTGTGTGTGTATGGGAGGGGGGTGGAGTATAAGATTGACAGGAATTCAAGCAGCATGAATTTCATGAAGACTCCAACCATCCAAAATTCCAACACAAGTCATTCAACTACCTCTCATCATCAAAGAACTTGCAAATATTGCAATAGTATTTTGCCATAGAAAATCCATTGCATGATGGTGTCATGCAAATCGGTCCAATTGGTTGAATCTTCAAGCACTGCATGCACATCATCTCTAATGTCGCTTTCCTGCACAGTATAAAAAGAACATCAAACTTGATGCACCACCACATGGAAATCTGCATATGTATTTCTACTTACCTTTCCATTGAGTGATCACTCACTTCATCGTGGCAAAATCTGCATGCAAACAGTTTGCCACAGCAAGCTGCACGAAGTTTGCAGTTTCTCTTGTAATGTTCACATCCAAAAACTTTTTTGTCTGGATCTCGAAATGATGGTGAGCATACAGCCAAGTCTTCAGAATGAGAAATCTCATCCATTGATGCATGTGATTTTTGTTGAGAGGCTATCCAACGGCTGAAAATACAATTGAAAGCCATCAATTTTTTGGGGAAGGGGGGTGTGGGGGGTGGGGGGAGGTGTGCAAAACTTTTGATAAACTCGGAATTGAAATTCACCTAGTCATAAGATTTTGAATCAAGTATGCTTTTCTCCTTGGATCAAGAGTTGAGTCCATGTGAACCTTTCTAATTTCTGACTCAATTTCAGTTTGGTTCATCCGAAAAATATCTTTCCAGCCTGGTTTAAACATCAGATCATTCTGGTCCAGTCCTTCATGAGAGTCTACACCTAAAATTTTAAAATAGTTGAAATGTAATGTGTAACTTTTGAATGCATTGCTCTTGAACTGCAGCTATATTTTTTCTGATAATACATGATATCACATAACAAACCTTTACTGATACTGCTATTTTTTGCAGTATCAGGTGCAGTGGATACTTCAGGCGTTCTCCTCAAACACTCATTAAGCCATTCACTAAACATAGTGTTCTTTGTTGCCTGCTTTAATGTGTCCATCATTTTATTCTGCTCATCTTGGGTTAGAGCAGAAGTTACCCAAGGAAGCATAGACTGAAGGACTTCGGCCCCAGTAGTTCCAATAATACAGCCAACAATGCGGTTTTGTTCTTCAACAGAGAAGTGCTTGCCAAAAAGTGGCCATAGTTCAAGTTCTTCCCTAAATATGTGCTGATCTAGGCTTACCCTTAGTGATTTGCACATCCCTTGAACCCTTGTGGCAAGTTCCTGATATTTCCCAGCAGAAGACTTGTTATTACTACACTCGGATTCTTCAACTGCATAGCATTCCTTGTGAAGTGCCGAAAGATCAGAAATGGCACATGATATGTCTTCAAACAATTTTTCTTCCTGTTTATGGTCTAATGTGTACGAATGACTAACATTGTGAAGGTCCTCTTTAGACTCAAGAGCTGGGAAAACTATTTCATCCTCAGCATTGCTGTGGGCCTTATATAACCCAGAAAGCAGTCGGAACCTACCAATGAACTGACGAAGAAAGGTCTCGTCACAATTGCTAAGCTTACTTGATTCCACGTCTAGATATTCCAAATCTTTCCTTATTGCTATGTGAAATTTGAATATAGTATCAATCGGATGGACTTTAATACCAATATCAGAAGACCTCTTATCCGTCTCCCAAAAAAAGAGGCTAGAATCTAGAGAAGGAGCTGGACTAGAGGACAATGATCGGAAAGATTTTGGTGTGGATATAGTACTTAGTCCCAAACTGTTCCCGCTAACTACCAATCCCGGGACACAACATGACTGATCATTGCAAGAGGATTTACAAACAGTTGAGCCTTTAGACGAGTCAGATGGATCGCCGTTTATGCAAAGGACTGGAAGGTTTTTTTTCAATGGCCTCCTAGAATAATCATCTGTATGCATAGAGAGTGAGCATGGACAGGATCCTTGGATAGAATTGACTTTCTGGTCAGAGAATGTTTTAACAGGGCAGCGACCAGTGAAATTAGAAGACAAACATACACCATGGTTACGACCTTTACATGCCCAACCAGAGTAAAGTGTTACAAGAGCAGCATCAGATGCAGGAGCTGTATGGTAAAATTCATAAAAGGACTTAAAATTATGTAAATGGAACCCGCCAATAGATAGCCTATAGTGAACTAAAGTAATGCAAGATACCCGCTAACTGCATATTATGTAGTAAGTTCTGTGCTTCATCTTCATTCAATGAGCCAACAAGCCATGGCAATACACGCTCAGTCAACTTCAGTGGCATCAGACATATGCTCTCGTACAATATTTCTCTCTGTTTTTTCTTGGAAAAATGTTTCCTGGCAAATGGCAGAACCTGGAGATTAAAAAGAACAAAATAAAGATGGCACACAGTGATATTTGTCACATAGCTACAAAAGGAAATAGAAAGTCAGGGTCAAAAACAATTACTTGGAATATATAGACATAATAATATTATTAAGATAACCACTCCTAAAAAGTACTCTGGTCTAGTTTTACAGTTCGCGCAAAAGCTGTTTGGAATATATAGACATAATAATATTACAAAGATAACCACTCATAAAAAGTACTTTGGTCTAGTTTTACAGTTCGCACAAAAGCTTTTTAGCCTGTATGTGGCATTTTAAAAGGAGATTGCATCCGGTCTCTCATAGCCCAATAAAAACCATGTTATCAAAGCATCATATAGACATATACTCCCTTCGTTCCATAAAAAGGTTCCAGTTTTGATTTAGGATGTTTGACCGAAGTTATTTTCAATTCAATCTATGTGGAAATTGGTGTAAAATTAAAATATAAAAATTACATCTTTACAAACAACATTAAATTCTATAAAACAAGAGGGGACATGACTATTTATTTTGTCAATTGATCAATGAAAATATGTGATAAAAGAAAATATAGTTTGACACTGTGAAGAGTAATTTAGAGCCTTTTGTGGGGCAGAGGGAGTTTTAATTAACTTAATAAAGACTACTTGATGGCTAACTATAGTACTATACAAAAAATTCAAGCACACCTGAACTTCTTCATTGTGGAAATGCTTTTTAATTGTTTCAATAATTAAATCAGCTTGGAGGCACAATTTAGAGAAAAACTCGGAAGCTGAAACGGAATTGACGCCTGTACTTTGAATGTTTTCAACCATCAAACGAAGCTCATTGAATTGACTTTTTTCTTCCACATGCTCCTGAGAGAAGGAAAATCCCCCATCTACAGCCGGGAATATGACCTTGTCTTCAGCAACACTGCAGCATGGCTGCAAAATTCAGGTCAATCTGAACATAGAATACAGACCATTGACCCCAACATGTCCATTCTCCCAAAAGAGTTGTCTGATTGTTTTGGTTAACTTTTTTATTCCAAAAACAAAGTAAATGTCACTGCACCAATGAAGCATTACCTGTGAAATATGCATACATCAGCTATGAACTGGAGTCTCTCATAGAAGGGCCGAAGATTAGAAAAGTCTCCAGACAGCTCAACCTTTCTAGCCTCCAAAGCAAGTGCATCTAATTCTCTTTTTATAGTATTGTGCCAATGCAATATCTCATTTATTGGATGCCCAAAATCAGTATCGCGAGCATCACAAATCGGGACAAAATGTTTTCTTTTCCCAGTCTTCACAGATCGACAAGCAAATTGCACTTGTTCAGCAACATGAACTTTTGCAGCTGGCTGAAGCTCGATAGAACAACCGTTCCGAGCATCATCATCATGACATTCAATCATATTGACACACTTCCTACCTTCAATCCAGGTGAAAATCACCTTCAGTAAAAAAAGGTCAGACAACAAGCCAACAAGATCCACTTAGAAAATCAAAGCATCATATTTGGAACAAACACAATTCAGAATGTACACAAACCAAAAAAAAAATGGAAAACACACCTGCTGGAGAAGTTTTTCATTCGGAATAACCTTAGCCAAACACTTCTGCATATTCTGAAATTCATCGCTAGAAATAGATGATGAAAGCCAAGGAAGAAATTTTCTCATCATCTTTACAGGAATGCTGCATAGAAACTGCCAAACAAGTGATGCTTGCTCTTGAAATGAGAAGTTTTCAATGAGCAAAGGAAAGACCTGCCGATGATAGAAAATTAATGTGCATAAACTCTCATGCATATCATTATAAATTTGCACGCCTTCCAAAATAGCTGGTGTTGGTGTAGAGCGCAGACAAGTTAACTACAATTCCAAAGTGTATGTCAACTGTAAAGTACTTTCTCGAAAATAAAAATAACATACCTGTTCTTCCTCTTTCGACATATGCTGACAAATAGAAGTCCGCAATGCACCTGTGCATGATGCTAATTCACGTGGAAAACTTTCATGACTTTTCTTGTGAGAATTTAGAAGCTCAAATAAGTTATCAAAAAGATCACTTTCACCCTTGTGCTCTAAAGAGTATGTATGTGCTATATTCTTTACACGTATATCAAGAGCAGGAAAAATGACCTGCCAATTTACAGAAGCTATCATTTCAAAATGAGCAGTAATTAATACAGAGTAGTAAGAATAATGAACACAAAATATGAAGTTTTCAACAAATCCCAATTTGAAATTTCTTTTTGATACCAACTGTCTCTTAAAGAAGCACTGTTAGCCCAATGCCTATGTTAACGGGAGATCACTGTACTTTCGGTATTCATACTCTACACTATAAGAGTATTTCATTTCATTCAATGTTCATTAAAAAAATTATACTACAACCCAAGAAAGCTTACATGGACGTCAAATATAGACAGAACTTTGTTCAACATAATTTTAGTAATGGAATTTTGCCTCAAAACTTCAAGCGTGTATCGTAAGAGATGAACAAAGACAGTTCAATAACGAGTGCACAATCAATAAATTAGAGAGTAAACTTGACTTTGTAATGTCCTTCAGCAGACAAAGTTGTGCTCTGTGGATACCCTCCAATTTGTAATACCCTCTACATAAAACCCAGAAAACCAAAGTGGGGCCATTTCTAACAAAATCGGCATAGCTGATGGTGTAATAATTCATTTCAATGCCACAAGACAGTAGCATGGTACATTATTTAAAAAAACGAAAAATCACAAGGGATGAAAAAAATGGGAGAAACGAAAGTGTCTAATAAAGCATAATAGTGATGTTAATACAGAAAAGGAAATAAAACAGTGATTCAATAAATCTGGAAAACGAACCTCATCCTCAGCATCTGAGTGATGCCTATAAACTGATCTCAGGAACCGATATCTCTCCAGCAAAGGCTGTATGTCAGATAACTGTCCGGTGGCGTAGGCCAAGGCAGAGCGGTGAAGCGAGTCGAGCTCCAGGCGAATCGCCTTGTGGAAGAACAAAAAGAAGAGAATCGGAGAATCCTCGTCCATGTTACCCAGCTCTCCTTTCGGCGAAGACGAATCCAACGCGTTCACAGCCGCTCCTCCTCCGCACATAACCGCCACACCTCCTCCTCCCTCTCTCCCCTGCGCCGCCATTTCCGGCTATCTCCTAACCCTAGCCTCCTCGCGATATTTCTATCTCCCGCTTCCTCTGCTCGATCTTCTCTTCCTCCTTTCAAGACGCCTATATGTATATATCTATACACAACTCCGCATCCAGTGAAACATTGTCTTCTTCCACTTCCTACCTACCTCCACCATAATTCACTTCTTCAACAAATCCATATCTTCCTTCCTGCAAATCTGCATTGCAAAACACACAATTCTCCGTCAGATTCCTTCAAATTTGTTCTGAATCCATTCCGAAATTCATAGAAATCTCTGGGTAAGCTTATGAAATAGTTGCAGACGTAATCGTGATTGTGGACGGAAGGACGAAGAGGTGAGGATCAACGGGGGAGGCGGAGGTATAGTGCGTGGGTGGGGGCACTGTAGTAATGACGTGGAAGACCACGTGTCGGAGAGCCAGACACGTAGGGAGATTGGAGATAGAAGAGATGCCAGGTGGCGAAAATAGAGTAGGTGAAATGGGATCGAAATGCGATGTGGTTAAACCGTTAAAGAAGGGAAAAAATGAATGGCCGCCGCGACAAAGGCGTGTTTGGGAGATGCCATCTTTGACTAGTGAATTTAGCAAAGAAAAAAAAGTTGGTAATGTGAGGGTATTTCACATTAAACAATAGATTTAGCATTTTAAAAAGAGGGGTTCTCATGACTTAATAATCAATGTTTTGAAAACTAGGACTAAAGAGTGAGTCAAGAACTAATCAATTGAACGGGTCAATTTGGGGGTCAACGACCCTATCAAATATATGTAAATAAATACATTTTAATTTGTATTTTTTACTTCTACATCTAGATTTTAGTTTCATTGTGCATATATTATTTTACACTTTTTATTTTTTTATTCTATTATTTTCATTATTATTACGGAGTATAAGTTAAAAGTGAATGTCTAACAAGCACTCATTTTTCAAAAAAGTAAAGACTACATTATCTGTTTTTATATACTATTGATATTTTAAAACTTATATATAGTTGATTAAAATTTTTGAAAGAATAAAAAGTGCAATATATTAAATTATAATCAATATTTTAAAGATGAAAATAATTCTTTAAATATAGGTTTTATACTTATTTAGATAAAATAATAAATAATACTAGTTTTTAACATTGAACTATTTTAAAATTTCATAAAATAAATACGGAGTAAATTATGATAAACATATCGCGTATTCTCTATTTTTAATAATTTGGAGTATTTTAGGTTATTATCTAAATATTCTAAGGAAGTGATATATACTTGATTGCATGGCTATGAAACAAGTCTCTGGTTCGGCGGTTCTCTCGATTTTGAACGGGACTAATCAATAACAGGTTTTAGAATTTAACCGGACCAGACTCATGACTGGATCACGGTTCAACCGGTTGGACTGATTGGTCCGATCCGGTTTTAATAACATTGATTGGAACATATCAGCACCTTTACAATGTCTCGTTCGTAAAATTGACGGTCAAAGTCAAAATTAACTTGGGGTGGAATTGAAGGGGGTGGAGGGTGCGTGTTCGAATCGGGCCAATGCAGGGGGATTTACCGGGGGAGTTAGAAAGATAGAAACCGTCAATTTTACAAATGGGACATCGCATAGGCCCCGGGTCATCAAATGACATGGAATTCCAATGTCATAAAAATTGGAAACCCCTCCATTTTAAAAAACCAATATCAAATAACAATGTTTTGGATTAGTATTTTTATATTTACTCTATATTATTAAAACATTATTTATAATAGTAGAACGTTGATTGGATTTAATATTTTCAACTAGTAGTAATGATATGAATAACTTTTTAACGGTGGGCATTAATATTGAAATCGTATAAATTGAAGAATGAATATTTAATGTTAAGGGACACTTATGCATGCAAATATTTAAACAATTAAAAGAATGAATTATTTGGAGACACATGAAAGTCAGTTTGCATCTTAAAAGAATGAATAAACGTTTTAAATCTTCTTGACAATTCATGATCAAAGAATATACAAAATTTACAAATATGTCTTTTGTGGATTTTAATTTTAAATTCCTCACCTGCTACTTTAAATATCTAATCCAATCCATTTGACGTGGGCTTTATATCATTGACTTCAATTGCTTGAGATACAATACTAATTAAAATTCTCTATTCCTAATTAAAATTCTCGATTTGATTTTCACAAGGACTAAAAAGAAAAAGTAAAATAATTTTTTCGTTATACACAAAGAGAATTAACATAGGCCACCCATTTTATTTGTTAAAAGGAATTAAAAGTTTATTTTGGGACTTCCGAAAAAAGAAGTGAAAATTTTATTTAGGGATGGAGGGATGGCTATTATGAAATGAATTGGATACATTAATTCTACATTATACACCCATCAAGTATTTTCGTGAAAAAAAAAAGTGCAAATAAAACAAGTGTCACCTGGTGCATTTTGTCTGTGTTTTCATAATTTCAGTAAACTAAGCTACAAATGTCACCACAGAAAAGAAAAAAAAGATATGAAATAAATAAAACAACATATAAAAGAAAAGCTATAAACAGTTTCCCATTGTGAAGCTTGCGCGAATATCATAATGTACCTTTCTGCGCGCGACGAAAAGCGACTGTATTACAACAACTCGAGTACTTTGGTCACGAGGCCAAGGGCAATGGTTCTTCCTGATGCTCGAAGAGAGACGTGCCCGAGAGCTTTACATTTGGCGTACTCGTCCACGCAAACCATCCCTTGCAAAGCCACCTATATATAGTTACATAAAGAGAGACAAAAATGTTAGCTTTTTCCATTTAATTAAGGACCCGTTTGGTGAGTTATAGAGGGTTGATATGGTATGGGTTCTGGAATCTGGAAGAAATGATATGAGTTTCAAAATCTAGAAGGATCTGAAATAATGGTAGTTAGTGATAGACGGGATTGCCAACGATTGAGAGATATCAAAACACTCTCAAATGTGAAGGTTGTGATATCAAGAGATATCAAGTCTGAACCAAATTTAGGCTTCACAAATACCCAAAAAAGAGTTGTGATATATGGAGATAGGGCTGGGTTCAGTGGCCACTGGATTTCAGTGGCCACGGAAGTCACTGAACCCCTACGATGCTCTGTTTGTAAAATTGATGATTCCTACCCATTCTACCCCTCCCCAATAAACCCCCCTGCCTAGTTCTGACCCCAACTCATCCCATACCTACGTCAATTGCACCCCGCAAGTATAATTGACTCTAAAGTCTAAAGTTTTGACATCAAAGTCAACTAAAATTGCGGGGTGCAATTGACGTAGGTGGGGGATTAGTTGGGGTCGGAATGGGCATGAGAGTTTCCTGGGGAGTTAGGAGGGGTAGGAATCATCAATTTTACAAACGGAGCATCGAAGGTGTCTGAATCGGGACAGTGGCTTCCGTGGCCACTGAAACTCAATGGCCACGGAATCGGGCCGATGGAGATATTAGATTTTCATATCTCCTGCCCTCACCAAACGAGTCTTAAGACAGTCCGCCCTCTAGTTTTGAAGGGAACTTCCAGAGGAGATCAGACCTCAATAATGGCATTTTGCTTTGCTGATAGACACCGGGGAGACTTCTTCAACTCCTTCCCAGTCTTCGGATCAAGCAATGACAGCAACTTCAAAACCGTTGCAGCCTCCTTTGCATGGTGCACATGAAATTCTACCTTAATTTTTTGAAACATAGAGACAAATCCAATGTTAGCCTCCTTTGCATGGTGCACATGAAATTCTACCTTAAATATAACATTTTTTTAGGACAGATCAAGTAAAAAAAACTGATAGATCTACACACCATTTGGTAAAGGAAACTTTGGATGAAATGGTCATGTGGGATTGAAATTGCTGACATTGTAGCTGAAATGACTACATAATCCCGTAGTAACTTATACACAATTGTTAAATTATTACCAACTAATCCAGCCAATATAGTCAATTTTTTTTTTTTGGAGGAAATATAGTCAAATAAGTTAGTACAAGAACAACCTACATGTATAGTCCCACAAGTAAGGTCAGGGAAATATAGTCAAATATTTTTTTCTTTTTTTGAGGAAATATAGTCAAATAAGTTAGTACAACAACAACCCACATGTATAGTCCCACAAGTAAGGTCAGGGGAGTTGGGTGAGTATATGCAGAGCTTACCCCTAGTCCCATACATTAGGTAAAAAACAATCTAGCTAATATGCCAAAATAACAGGGTAAAAAAGAACCAGCTAAATACAATGTGTTCCTAGCACTATCTTACCTGAGAACCAATGACAAGTGGAGTCGAGACATCTAGAGTAAGAACCTTCAATTGCAAATGGTTTGTCACTGGGACTGGATAGTCCTGGTGACATAGCACGCCCCCAGCTTGCACTTGGTTTCCATCAATACCGTTTAGATTAACAGTCACATTATCTCCAGCCTTTGCACTGTGACAAACTTCCAAGTCCCGCTCCAACGTGCGCACTGTGGCAAGTACTCTAGACGGCATAATCAGAACCTGGGTGAAACAAAGTGCACAGTTATGATTATGTGTCTGTATAGGTGCTTCATGTAAATTTTCCATAAACCAGGGTGCAGTTAATGAATTTTGAACAGAAACATTTAATATTTGCAGTTAATGGTGTTAAATGATACCCATCCATCCTGAATAGATTCCCATATTCAATTTTTGGTATGTCCCAAAATGTTGTCCACTTTTCTTAATTACATACCTCTAACCTTTTACTTTTTACAATGCACCCCTTCTAACATTTATAAATGATTCGACTATTCAACTCTTCTACTCCCTCCATCTAACTAAATTAAGGAGAAGTATAAGTGGCACAGAAGATAAGAAAATGTGGAAATGTGTGATCAATATTAAATATGTAAGTACAGCAAATTTTTTAAACAAGTAAATATGACCAGATATGGTCCCAGAAAAACATTTTGGGACGAATCAAAGTGTAAGAAAAGAGAGACAATCATGGGACAGAAGGAGTGAGTGACTTTCAACTATTTAAATTTTAAGGGAAGGGATTCTAAGGGGAAAATGTAAACATTCTATAAGTTGTATTTGTTTCCGAACTACCATACCAAATCCAAACCTCCCAACTTTTTTGGGACTGAAGAATTATCTGATAAATGGTTGTGGTGTTGTACACCAACACACCAAGCAACTGACAACCCCGACTAGATTTCAAGGGATGACAACATTGTAGTGAATATTATGGCCTAGCCCCAATTAGTCCTTGTCAAGATTGACCGCTTATATGTGAATGAGTGTGTTCGGATTGAGTGAGAGGAAGGTAGGTAAAGAATAGAGAGAGTGGATTAGAAAAGAGGAAAGAAAATGACCATACCACATTTAGACTATATATCCTCTTTTAGACCATGAAAGAAAGTGAAGCAGGACAATGGTTTCAAAGAAATAGAGAGAAAATCGTATAGTTTTCAAAAAAATAATAATAATTAAAGAAGGTTGTGTAGTTTATTTTTAAATTCATGTTTTTTTTGGAGGGGGGGGGTTCCTTCTCCTTTCATTTTACTCCAATTTGGAGGAAATGAAGATGCAGTTAAAAGGGGCAACATGCAGCAAACTATTAAAAACCTTTAGGTTTAGATGCTTAAACCATCATCAACACCTGAATACCCGATCCTTAATACTGAAAGACTAACAAGTAACAACACAGTTCAATTCCCAGCTCATAGGCAAGGGGATGTGAAACATTTAATATATTCAAATACAAAAACCATTAGTTACACCCACAAAACTAGCAAATTTGAAAGAATTGGAACCATGCATATCAAACTCAAGCCCCAAAATATTTGAGTACCTTGGATCCAGTTTGTAGAAATCCGGTCTCCAATTTTCCGCATACTGATGCATGTCCTTGTGACTGTGATTTAACAACATCACAGATTGGCATTAAATGAGGCTTTGAGTAATCCCTCGCAAGAGGTTGGAGAGAATCAATTGCTTCCAATAGAGATGGGCCATGATACCTACAATTCCATCTTCAGCACAAACAATTGCAATGTGGATGTGTGTGTGTGTGCACTGTGCACCATAATTTGCATTTACATGTTATTGGCTTACTGCATCTAAACCAGTCATAAGTAACAACAGGAACAGCAAACCCGATAAAATCCCATATACCCATGCCTAGAAAAGGTTCGCAGACCTTACCCTAGAATAGGTTGAGAATCTGTTTCTGAAAGTCCCCCAGTTCAATCATAAAAGAAGTCGCATAGCACAGAGTATGGGTAAAGTTGAAAAATCAAGGGTATATGTGAATTCATAACTTTCATAAGCTTCATTCATGCTAAAGTAGAAAGTTCATCAATGATTTAAGAATGGGCAAACATTCCTCAAGTTCTTTGTCTACACAGTTCGGCTGCTACTACTTAGGTCTTAGTGTCTTACTACCCAATGCTCAATTTCCTTCCCCATTTCCCAAAATAAGTGGCTATTGTATACAAAATTCTTGTTTTTTATTACTAGGAACCAACAGTCACTAGTCACTACCAAAGAAATTGAGGATTGGAAATGTTGGTGAGGGAAGAGAAACTGACCAGGATGAAAAGTTCACATCAGAAGGACCGGCAACCAAATTTTGGTTTTCCATGGCACTTGCAGGAATCCAGACTACAGAAGAGTCTTTAAATTTACAGGCACGGAGAAAGGTTCCAAGCTGCTTTTTAATTGCATCAAACCGGTCTTTGGAGTATTGTACAGAATCCATTTTGTTAACTGCAACTATAATTTGATCTACACCAAAGCTCTTAATAAGTTGTGCATGCTCCTTAGTCTGTCCTCCAGAAGCATCAATGCCAGTTTCAAATGCACCAATTGAAGCATCTATCACAAGTATTGCTGCATCTGCTTGCGTTGCACCAGATATCATGTTTGGAACAAAGTCTCTATGGCCCGGTGAGTCAAGCAGAACAACACGATAATTTTTAGTCCGGAAAAAAGCAACTGCCACATTCATAGTTATTCCTCTTTCTCTTTCCTCAGCACTCTCATCTAAAGCCCAAGCATAAGCAAAGGACCCTTTACCCTGTTAGTATGAAGAAAAGATCAGCTAACAATGTTCATAACCACAAAGGACAAAATAGGGAATGCAGGACGGTTACTGTTTGTTTAGCCTCCTTTTCATATTTTTGCATTTCTTTCTGGGATATATGTCCTAACAGGTGTAGCAACCTTCCCGATAGCGTTGACTTTCCAGAATCAACATGACCAACCTATAAATTCATTTATAAGATTTAATATTTGATCAGACCTAAATACAGGCAAATAAATCCAAATAAAATTTAAAAGATGCTAGTGCCCTACAACGGCAAGATTTAGCTGGCTTAGTTTATCTTCCATGTCATCATATTTGCCTTTCTCAGCCAAATATCTTGAACTCGATGTAGCAGTTCCTCCATTAGTATCCTTATTCTGAGACTTTGAAGAAATTGACAATCTTTTTATACTTCCTGTGATATCTTGTTTGCCACTATTCTCATTACAACTACTCTTTGCAATTCCGTTCTGCCCAAATTTTGCAATAGGTACTATAGTGCTTTCCCCGTTCAGTTTTGCATTAGCACCAGTCATCATTCCACCCTTATCTGATGAGAATACCAGTGAACAAGAAAGATGTCAATCTCTGATCAACTTTAAGAAGTAAAATCTTCTACTCTTTAAGCATTAAACATGTATTTGCTCAAAAAAGTTTGCACTAAATTGTTTTTTGAAAATATAGATGTCTTTTAGGGGATGATTCAAAGTGAACAATCATAAGCTAAGGGGCTGTTTGTTTCAGCCTCTTAATGGTTCAGCACTTAATGGTTCAGACTATTTGTTTCAGCCTCTTAATGGTTCAGATGTCTGAATGGTTAAGAGATTTGCCTCTGAATGGTTAAGTATTATACAGAGTCTGAATGGTTAAGACCTCTTATCTGAATTGATCAGACATTTGCCTCTGAATAATTAAGCAATATACTAGCTCTTAATGGTTCAGACCTCTTATTGGTTCAGCACTTAATGGTTCAGACCTCTTACTGGTTCAGCACTTACCCATTCAGAAATTGCCAAACAGCCCCTAAGTTGGGGTTGGGAATGGAAAAACACCAAATTTTCCTAAATTTTCAAAGGATTTGGGTGTGGGGACGTCTCCAATACCCAAATCAGGAAATGTTAGGGATGTGAAGTGGCACTTATTTGAGGAATCTGTGCATGTTATGAGCCACACATTCTCTTCCTAAAAGAGTATAAAGATTATTTTGGGAAGGGCAAAAAAAGAAAGTGTAAAGTGTAAACTTCATTGCGGGATGCAGGAAGTATCAAAGTTTAAAATACAAAGAAAATTTAACAACTCAAGAATTCACTGTTTTTGTTTTTTTAGGGAGATGGAGAGCACAAAGAAAAGAACAAAATGTAGAAACATGTTCCAGAGTGCACCTTTGAAACCCACTTTGGAATTACTGATTAAACTAGGCCTCATATCATCTGGCGATGGAGTATCAAATTTGAAAGGCTCTGCATCAACATGGGTGGAATTAGAAAATGATAGACCTGTATACATATTCCTCAGCAGGTGAAAGCAATGCATCAATATGGTGAAACAAAAAGGGGATATAATTGAACCCTACACACCAGAATTATTCAGCAGAAACACACAAACACACATACACACACATAATTTGTCTCTATTTTTATAGTACTCCGTACAATCTTGTACAGACCTATATCAAACTTGTAATGGTTTTGAGAGCTAAAAGCTTTTAGTAAATCATGCAACTGTCCACGTACGCTTCCATTCTCGTGGAAGTTAAAACAGCCTTCTGACTTAAGAATATCACTCTTTCCATCAAAGATTAGAGCCTTTTTTGGATACCGTTGTGGCAATGATGCAAATAGAGAATTGGCCAATATGGATGCTCCAGAGTCTTTGCAAGTGCCACCAACTGCATGAAAATGATCTATTCTATAAAGAAGCTAGAGAGAGAGTGTGTGTGGTGAAATCCTATTTAACTGAAAGAAATAATGATGCTCTGTATTTGAATATAAAGATGCACACCATTCAGAAAGTTTTAAACAAATACATATCAAGTTGAAAGGCATGCATCAGGATGGGAAAAAATAAATTAAAGGAAAATACATTCACCTAAATCTGCATACAAGTCTTTAAACATCATGGTTCACTAAAGCTTAAAGCTTTAAAGAAGTTTATTGCCAAACCAAACCAACCAAATACATCCCACTCAAGAGTATGGTATATAGGTAAGATGCACTTGTGTTACTTCTACCCCTCAGAGGCTTTAGGGTTATTAATCTCATAGTACTTGCAAGCATGACCCACATGTTGATTAGTTGAAAGAATACATTCTCCCTCCGTCCCACATTATTTTATGCGAAAATACTATGTACAAAATGACATCGCAAAAAAGAGCTACGTAGTATATTGGCAAAGTTTAGCACATCAACTAAGACACCAAGTGCTCAACATAACGGCATAAAGTACATGCACGTCTCAAGTCTCAACACATAGAGAGTAAGAGAAAAAGAAGTTTTGATGATTGCTAACCTTCAGTATTCCTGACACGAGAACCCTTAATCAAAGGATTTCTTAGGACTCCACATATGTCACATGCACTCAGACTGTCATCATTATCAAATGTGCAAATGGGGCAACGCCAGACCCCAATAACAGTGCTTTCAGATTTTCCCTTTGCTTCTAATACTACTGAAGCAAAAAGTTAACAAGTCTGTTACTATAAGTTCAACAAAATAAATACATTGATGGGTAATGAGGTCTAAGCAATTAAAGCAGTTCAAGTACATAGCAAGTAAGAAATAAATTCAACATATATGTGTGATATGTCATACTCCCTCCGTCCCAAAATGTTTTACACTTCACACGAAACAAAGTAAAGTTTCAAGTTTTTTTAAATTTAGTTTATTTAAAGATTGGTTTAAAAATTATAAATAAAACTTATATATTTAAAAATTACGTCAAAAGTTCTACAAAACAAGAGGTGACAAGAATATTTTATTGTATCACATAATCAATCAAAACACACAAATAAACAAAACTTTCAATGACTTCTGAATAATGAAGAGTGTAATTCTTTGAGTATTACATAAAAAGAACTTGCTAACTTCAATTTTCCTTCAACAAAGAAACGAATTAATTCCAGATCTGCTAGTAATTTCAGAAAGAAAAGGTTAATGAGAATAGGAACTCACCATTTTCTTGTGTACAATCATATTCATCATCATAGTCGTCATGGTAATAATCTTCATAGTCATCATAACCATCATCATAATCAAGTCCAAAATTTACCTTACGGGGCATGTTGATGCAGTCTGCATAATGAAAAAAACATCAAGTTACATACGGGGCATGTTGATGCCGTTTGCATGATGAAAAAACATCAAGTTAAATACAGTTATTATCCAAATGCTACAAATCCGCCAAGAAATTAAATCCTTGAGCCAACTTGGATCGAGGCAGGCACTGACTTGGAAAATGAAAATACCATGGGCATTTTGTACAAAGAGTTGAATGCATAAGAATGAAGAAAACCTTAATATGACACCAACTTTAAAAAAGTAGCATGTGGATGGACCAAGTACAATGTGTTGCTTTCAATTCCAGGGAACTCTTCTGTAAATCCTTTGTTGATAAATGCTCAACCCCTCAACCAACAACAAACGCATTTCTGCACAAATCATATAAAATTTCAAATCTTACTATTTTGCTACCAATGTACATTTTTACTCACATACGAAGTAACTGACAAGGTAAACAAGAGCAGATGCTTGTTTACTTAAATCTAGCATGCAAAAAGCACTTCCCCATCATATTTGAATTTTACTTTAGGACCAATTTCCCCTCCAAATATAATAGGTACACTTTCATTGTGGAGCATTATGCAGAAACAATTTGCTATATAAATTAGAAATAAACCAAAGTAGGATGCATGTGCACCAAAGTTATCCCTTATCTGGCTTTTTCTGTCTTTTCAATAAGACATTATTCTCTTATAAAATGCACCATCATAGGTAAATGAAATATTATATAAAGTTCATTAAATGCAAATGAAAAGTAGATTATGTAATTTCTTAGACCGAAACATAAATACGGAGTAAGAAGTTAAATGGATTTACTGCTATTTTGACGTTCTTACTTCTTAATCAGATTTGAATTAGTACAATTGATGGAGTCCGTGAGAATTTATTTTTCAAACAATAGAATAAACCATTTTCCAGAACCTCCAAAAGCTCTACGAATGATTCATCATAGCTTTCGGCAATGGATTAATCATGTAACTGATTAATATGATTCATCTTCATTATATGCTTAATTTAGTTAAACTAAAAAACATAAAGTTATGCTTGATGATTTCTACATGGTGTACATTACTAAAAAAAAGCTGTATATTTGTGAAATATGAATATTTTCTGGAACAGGTGGAGTATATTTTAATGTTCTAAAACAGATGGAGTATATTTTAAGTCAACAACAAATCCATTATAAATTTATAATGCCAACCTCGTTCCTGCGATTCTAAAGGCACCTAGATACTAAAGGCGCGAAAACAACTCTTGCTCTTGCATATATATAAACTAAGCTTGGCCACTTTTCTCACACCAGCTAATCAGCAACTCTGCAAAAAAAATAAAATAAAAAATAAAACTCTCCTTTTCCTAATTAATAAAAAAATATGAATTGTGTAATTGGAAATACTCAAAATTAAAATACTGACCTATATTTAACATTTTAAAACTACATAAACTAACTTTAAAAACATTGATATAAATAAAGCTCAAACCTTGGAAGAAACTACTAAACAGAGCAAATACTCATGAAAAGTGAAAATAAGATCCATTGAAAACATAGAGGTGACAGAAGATGAGTTCAGTACAGTGTTTGAGGTTTACAATCTTGATCACATACCTAAAAATTCAATTATGACAAGAATTATACACTAATTGTGTTTCAGGGCTGGATACAATGGGAAAAATACAAGATTCTTCCTCGAACATATTGGATAGGGTTGGAATTTGAGGTACCGGAGATGGAGGGTAGGGAAAAAAATACCTGATGGAAATTGGAGCGGCAAATTGACGGATTTGTCGAAGGAGGCCAGAACAGAATGGGAGGGAGATTCTCAAATTGAGCCAGAATAAATCTGCCGGAAGTCCAAATTGAATTCTTCAGTTCTTTCAATTTCTTGTTGTTCCTAATCATTCCTTTTTTTCATTTCTTGGAAAATTTTTTCTACTTCACTTTTTTTTAATTCACTTTCCATCATAATTATTTCGTCCTAAAATTATTTTTCCAATTATTAGTCACACAGTCAAACTTAAATCACTTTCTTTATCTATTTTTGATATTTATTTGATTAAATAATATAGTCTTGTCACCTCTTATTTTGTAGAACTTTTGATGTAGTTTTAAATATATAAATTTTATTTTTTTAATTTTACACCTATAATTAAATAAATTGAATTGAAAATAAATTATGTCTAACCTCGTAAATACAAACGAGAAAATAGTTTTCAGACGGAGATAGTATAATTTTACTTCGTGCAAATTCAAACGAATATTAATTTGAGACAGAAGGAGTATTAAATTGTGAGGATGGAAAGTTAATTACAATTATTTTTTATTTAATTTATCAAGTTTTTTGATAGCTCTCCCGTATTAAATTGTTTTTTTGTTCAAGACAAATTGTTTGTTTTGTTTTGGAATGTTTGACAGAAATTGCTTTTCATTATTTGAGAATTAAGGAAAAATTAAAGATATAATTCCTATACTTAAAAATTAAAAATTTTATAAAACAGGAGGTGACATTACAATGTCATTTTACCAAATAAGTAATGAACACAAATAAAGAAAGTAATGGAATTTGATCATACAAAATAGTAAAGTGATAATTTGATTTGAGAGGAAAGAAGTATTACAAAATTAAAATAAAATTTGCATACCCCCGCGTTTAGGTATGAAGTTGTGTGTCATGCTAGACACATGCTAATCTTATTGGTGTCACTTAAGATTCAGAAAATTACTTCTAGATACCTTCAACTTTCAGGTAATAAATCACTAGTTCGATATTATTTCAAAAATACTTCGAGTTACCTTCTATTTTCTAGCAAGAATCCTTTAGTCTCATATTATTTAAAATATACTATGAGATCCTTAGAATTAGTGATAACTGATAATGTACTCTTTGGATACATTTGTCTATTTGACTATTGTGATTAAATTTTTTGATAATTTGACAAATACTCCCTCCGTCCCACTATATTTGTCCACTTTCATTTTTGCACATAATCTAATACACTTCTTTAATCCATTTTATCATGTAATTTGTATATTAAAAATTTATAGAAATTATATATTAATAATCTATATGTTAAGACAAATCAAACAAGATCACACATGACTATATTTAGGCTTACACATTGAGAGAATTTGATGAGTCAAAGTGCTTAGATGAACAGTTTCAAAAGTTAAAAGTGGACGAATATAGCAGGACGGAGGGAGAACTAAATTTTACCTTCATAATCATTATTTTATTAAATTTAAATAAAATCCTTCAAATTCTGAAAGTAAAAGAACTTTCAATCTTAGGGGGGTGTATTGAATTGGGAGTTTGTAGGAATTTTTTTAGATTTTTAAAATCTGAGTGTATTCAATATGGATTTTTAAAAGTCTTTAAAAATCTTGAGGTATTCAATAGAGATTTTACAAAGTCTTTAAAAATATTGAAGTATTCAACTTGGATTCTCAAGAGTCTTTAAAAATTTTAAGGTATTCAAGAATCTATGAATTTTAGTACTCTATGGATTTTGTTGGATTTTCTCTCAAAAAATGCTTCACATTTTACTCCTAGAAATGTCTTCTCACAACCCTAGATTTCTATGGATTTCTTCCCGAGCTATATCCTTAAACCAAAAAGGACAAAAGGTTGCTGTTCGTCGACTGGGTCAAGTTCGTCGGCTGGGTCAACTGGGTTGCCATTCGTCTCTGCAATTTCTCTGCTTGCCACCAGAAGAAAAAATGGACAAAAATTGAACTCTCGTCATAGCGGAGATCGGAGGTAGGGCTCAAAGATGAACGGGTCAGGTGAGGCGGCGGCATCGGATTGAGGTTTTTTGAGTTCGGGGTTGTTTCTGCCGCCGCATCGAATTGAGGTTTTTCCGCCTTGTGAGGCTTGTTCTGATCTGCAATGGTTGTTTCGACGGAGTTTGCACTAATGTAAAGCTTCCAATGGTTGTAGCGGCTGATTTAGATCTGCACTTCTTTGTTCTTAGGCTTTTCTTCTTTTGCTCAATCATCAATGAATGTTTTTTGACTGAAATTTCTTTCATTAGTGCTTTTCTCTTGGCGTGGAGCAATAGGAGCAACATTGATGTTCCAAAATCTACATACTTTTCAAACTCTACATGGATTGTACAAATTTTTCTAACTCTACATGGATTCTACAAAAAATCAACCAAACTCTACATGGATTCTACAAATTTTTCAAATCCACTTACTCTTTGAAATCTAAAAAAATCATATAAAATCTTAATTGAATACACCCCCCTTAATGCATAAATGGATGAAACGTACCCTCAAAGTATAATACTCCCTCCGTTCTAAAATTGAATTCTCAATTTGACTTTTGTAGTCAAACTTTTTAAACTTTGATCGCATATTACGAAAAAATATATTAAATTTTCAAATAAACTTTTTTGTCAATAAATTTATTTTGAAATATATTATTTTTGTAATATATATTTATATAAAAAAATATTAATGGTCAAAGTGTTGCATTGAAGATCATAAAAAGTCAAATGAAAAATTAATTTTAAGACGAGAGGAGTATCATAAGTTTTAAAGACCCTGAGGTATATTGGAGTAATTTTCTGCTTAAAATTACATGTCATCATTTTAGTCATTCGAAATTATACGGAATACTCTCTTTGATTCAACAAGAGTAGAGACGCCCACAAAAAAGTTCCTATTTTCATTTTTGGCAAATTTTGTGTAGCCCAAGATCGTTCTCTTTCTTTTGCATCACTTCTAATTATATAATTTCACTTTTTGAAACTTTGTGTCAAACTCAATTAATATGTTTATTTGGGACGGAGGAAGTATTAAAAGCACTTCTTCCATCCGGTATTAAACTTCTCATTCTGATTTTTGTTCATTTTTAAGAAAGATTGACTATGGTTAGAATTGTTCAAACTTCCTTCATTATCACTGCTAACTCACCACTACTGCCAATCAATATTACCACCACTGCCACCGCCCACCATCACCCCCACCCCCAACCCCAACTGCCAGCCCCCCCCACTACCAACCCTAACACCACCGCCTACTATACCATCGCCCCAGCCCCACCATTTCTACTAATTCCATGATATTTGCCCCCACCATCGTTGCCAGTCTCACTAACACTGCTAACCCGTCGTTNTCGTTGTCAAACGCCACCCACCAATATATAGTGTGTGTTTCTCTATGCTTATAAGCTGATCAAAACTACTTATAAGTCAGAAAAAATAAGTAGGTATTACTTATTTATTTTTAAGTAAATTTTTTTGTTTCTCTATATTGATTAGATTATTTATAAAACTATCCCTAACAGTTTAGAATATTTTCAAAATGATTTTTCTATCATTTGAGTCATTTTACTTCCACGAAAGAATATTTGACTTATAAGCAGCTTATAAATAAGTCAAAAACTGCTTATCAACCATAACACTAGCACAGAAACGCCCTCATAATATGTATAAATCAGGAAGAAAGAGAAGCAGACTAGGAGGAGAAAGAATAAGAACATAGGTGCGTTGATCTATAAGTAAGAAGAGAAAGATGAGAGAGAAGAAGACTTATACACAGATCTCGAAGAAAGGGAGGAGAGGGATGAAGAAGGAAAAGAAGATAAATCTACGAGAAAGTTAGGAAGAAGATAAATCTATGAGAAAGAAAGGAAGAGGAAGATAGATCTATAAGACAAAAGAAAGAAGAAAAACGAAGCGAATGGTGGGTGATTGAGGCACACATTTGCGAGAAAAGAATAGAGGAAGGAGAAAAAAAGGGTAAATAAGTGAGGGGCATTTGAGATAGTTCGTCAGCTAAAAAGTGAAATGGAAAGATTAATTCAGAACAGAAAAAAAAAAAGAAAATGGAAAGATTATTTCCGGACGGAGAAAGTAAAAAAAGATCGGATTGAACAAAAATGAATGGCACACAACGTGTATTGAATTACTTGAATTTTAAGTAGAAGAACAAACCTATAAATACCACGTAGTAGGAAATATAGGACTTTTACGATATTTTGTCTCGTACTCTGTAAAAGTTATAATTCATTTTAACAAAATTTGTTTTATGTAAAAGTTGGAACGTATTTTTTTTTAACTAATACTCCGTACATAGTAGTTTGTAACTTTGCGTTTTCACATAGGACCAACCTTGGCATTCAAGGACAAACTACTGCATATAGTACCGCCATGTATCACGCTCTCTCAAATAGTCTAACAAAATACTATAGTACCAAATAAAAGTAACGAGCTCATAAAATGAACTCTTCTTTCAGTTGTTTGAGGTTTAAAGGTAAAAAAAACTGTAGATTGAAAAAAAAATAGTTTTTGATATCCAACTTATTGATCCCAAAACGTTGCTCTAAAAACCTACTCATTTAACACTTCCAATAGTTGAGTAATCATTACACTGAAAAAGATTTTCCCCCACAAAAACTGCCCAAAGGCTATATAGAACAAGTATTTTCTTATAATCTTATAGTAAAAAATTATTCATTTACTACTAGGCCTACAAAAACAACTTTGTTCTTCAAAATAACAATTGCATGTCACTTGTGAACTATTATCTATTTCTTCAATATTTCTTTTACTTACAAGTATTGAACTATTGATCGTCTTCAACCATACCGCCACAATTCACCTGCAAAATGAAAAAAAAAAAAGATTGACACTTGTTAAACTTGGAAGGCAAGACATGTTCTCTTCCACTAGAAAAATGTAGTCCGGCCTAAACAGTTTTGGATATGATCTATAATCTTGGGTCGCTTTTGACCTGGTTTGATCAGGCCGGGCCTTAGGGTGTGCAAGATGTGCAAGTGCATATGACCCTCAATTTTATAGGGCCCAATATTTTAATAGGGTCGTCATTCTAACAATTTGACATTTCTAAAATTAGCTAATACATAAATATATATTAGAATAGTCAAAGCTTTACATTATTGATCATGAAAATAATATTTAGCACCAATTTAAAACAAAACTACTCCACTCAAGACTAGTTGTGCATGTGATTTGAATCTTTCTAGTCCGGTCTCATCTCAATGTTTCTAATTTTTGCCTAATTTTCTTGGGATCCAACTAGGTTGTTGTTGTTTCTTGTTTGAAGTTTTAACAATATATTACCTAAAGTAAGGTTATAACAGGAAATTTCTCGTGGTGCTTTAACCTTTATGAAAGGTGAGGAGAGGACCATTTTGAGGAATGTCCCAAAGGTTATGGTCACCTCGGAAAATTTCACATTCATTAAATATTACTCCCTCCGTGGCATAAAAAGATTCCACACTTCCTTTTTCGTTTGTTCAAAAGAAGTTTCTCTTTCCTTTTGAAGGAGTTGTGTGGTTTGCACAATTTTCCTCTTTGCACAAAACTCAAACACACACTTTGACCGTTTCTAATCAAATGTGGAACCTTATTTCGGGACGGAGGAACAACTTCCATGATATAAGAACCGACTTGTAGAAGGCTGTACCTCACTGAGAAGAGCAACTGCATCCGGAGTTCAGATAACAAGCATGTGGGCAGCTCTTGATCAAAATCTCGTTAATTTACAGACATCATCCATTAAGAGGTGGCAAATTCTACCAACTGAAAATCCAGAAAAGCATACTCATCAACTGAAGACCATATCGGTACTCTTCATTCTGTCAGTTCCATAAAGAGACATCCTATCATCGAAAGCATCGATATATCCAAATGAGTTTGTCCCGGGAGGGGACTCGAGAGCTGCTTCTAGGACCCGGTGATGAATTCCATGGGAATCAATAGAGTGGCCACCTTTGTGATCATGTCCAGCTAAACATACCTTGACACAATTATATCTGTATATCACGTCGAGGACTTCATTGTAGTTCCACAGTAATGCTTCGTTCGATGATGCATGGGGGTCTAATGGTAGGTGAGAGCAAAGTATTACCTTTTGCTTGTACTTTGTGGCCTCCTGAAGGACATCATCAAGCCATTTTAGTTGTTCATTCCCAACTGCTCCATTGAACTTCAGAAATCTTCTCTCCAATCCCACAAGCCCATCTGGACTATTCTTATCAGAATTTGGATTTTTCTCCCCAAGAAATTTCAAGGCCTTCAAAGTATTTGGATGACCTTCGGGCCAACCAATTGCGCTTATATCATAACAATCAAGAATCACAAATCTGAATTCTGGAATTGGAGAAAAATCATAATAGGCACAGCCATCATGGCCAGGAATTCTTAACAGGGGAAGCAATTCATCCCGAGGAAGATTGTAAAGGCAATGATTCCCAATCATGTGGTAGACGGGGCCCTCAAACCTGTCAAACTCATCAACTAATTTCTTAACAGAACTCAGAGACTGCTCTTTCGGGCAAAACCCATCAACAATGTCCCCAAAATTCAGCACAAATTTGTGCTTTTGCTGGTTCCATTTCTGAACAGCCCTCTGCAACACAAGAAAGCTATGTCGATAATACCTTGGAACGCCAAGGAACGACCGACCATCAGGAATATCAGCGTATTGCACATCCGATATAACTCCGAATGAAAGGAGGGGGTGCTTCCTGTGTGCACTCAGAATACCATTCACAGATCCCATAGCCAACCAGTAAAAGATTTCTGAATAGACAATGGGAACAAATCATAAGTAAAGTACTCCCTCCGTCCCTGAGTGTTTGTCTACTTTCATTTTGCACTTCTTTAATCCATTTTATCTTGTAATTTGTATATTAAAAAATTATAAAAATTATATATTAATAATCTATATGTTAAGACGAATCAAACAAGATCACACATGACTATTTTTAGGCTTACACATTGAGAGAATTTGATAAGTCAAAGTGCTTAGATGAACAGTTTCAAAAGTCAAAAGTGGACAAACACTCAGGGACGGACCAAGTATGTTCATTATAACAGATTTGTAAATAGACAACTTCCCTTCTTTTCTTTAGCTTCTTAATTTTTAAGTATTTATGTTGTGATTCTTCTTTTCAAGCACTCTAAAAGAAGGTTGTAATTCTGACTACATGGGAGTTTCCTTTCAGAAAAAATACAACATACCCAGTATAATCCCACAAAAGTGGGGTCTGGGGTGTGTGCAAGCAGACCTTAACTTGGACAGTAGAGGGATTGTTAGCAAGACACCTTGGCTTAAAACCAAAGAACAGAACAACAAACAAAAGCAGCACAAATAGAGTAAGAGCACATACAAAAAACAGACGTACAGACACTAGAAACACAAACACAAAGCACACAACCAACAATTACAGACTAAGGCATATAAGCGAACCAGTTGGACCTACAAACCAAAGTTGAAGATCAACCCAACCGCCCAAATACTTTCATAAAAAATAAATATATAAAGAAAAGAATTAAGAACTGAAAGGTTCAGTTGGGAGAAGGGTAACTACATAGCATTTCCAACTTTCCCTTTTCTCTCTTTGTGGCTTCATAGTTCTCCAAGTCGTACACAAATAGTTTGTGGTAGTTCATGGTCTAGTTTTCAAACTTGTTCGCAAATCAAGTCTCAATATATTTCACACTATTTCGGAAGTTGTTCTGAAATAAACTCTCGAATAGCTATTAATATAATAATCAAACAAATAGCTTCTCAATGAATCCCAAAGAATCTCTAAGGCAAATACTAAAGTAAGATCTCATACTCAAGCAAATGTGTTGATATCTTTGAACTTAGGGCTGGGACAGGCATCACCATCTGTTTCTTGGGGTCATAGTGGAACAATTCACTAAACAAATAGGGATCTTACTTACCTAGGGACTCATCCCACTCTTACTTGTATAGTTGTATAGGATAAAATCTCAAGAACATGTCACTTAGTCTTTCTCTTAGCACATTAATTGATTTAAGGTCAGACAAGTTTAAATCATCACAAGAATCTAAAGTCTCAAGTAATAGTATGATGAACATGAATTTGGCTCAATAAAGCTTAAAAAAAACTACTTAACACCATACTCAATGTGAATCAACTCATAGAAAATTAAAATCGACGGGTCCGACGAAAATTATTAAGAAAAACATAAACAAGGCATCCCAGCGTAAACCAATAATGTCAACCGAAGTAACATGTGCAGGTGGTAATGAAATCATGGGTGAGAAGAAAACAAATGTTCAAGCCTAATTGAAACCACAACAATGGCTTCCGATGAGCACTTCTTTTAAACACTATCTCTAATCACATGCGTATGAGAGTTAGAAACCTGTAAGAGGCTCAAACAAAACTAGATGTTTCACGGCTAAACATTGGCGGCCATTAGCAACTACAGTTTACTCAGCAAAATCGCCTAGAAATCAATAATCTAGAAGTAAAACAATGATTTCTATACAACTACTGCATGAACCCCAAAGTCCTCTGCAAAGCAATAAACAAACACTTGAACCCAATTAAGAAGATCGACCCATACAAGTAGCTATTACTTCCATACGCCGACCAAAACGCGCGCAATCATCAGATTTGAAACCAAAATTACGCACAATCTCAACCGCGGCAATCAGAATTTCACGGCTCGGACAAAAACAAAGCAATAAAACGGAGAATCACGAAAGAAAAAGGAATTTTGAGCTCACCTGAAGGAGATGCCTAGAAGATTCACCGGCGATCCTCGAGTCAGAAGAAATCGCCGTGGGAACTGGGAAGGGAGGGAAAGGGGAAACTAATAACAGAGCGAAACCAGGAGAGGGCCGGGAGGGGGGATGAATTGCGATTACAATAATTGGCTATTACTCCGTATTGTGATACTGATAGACTCCTACTAATTGCGGAGTATTTTTTTTTAGTACTAATTCTGAACAATAATCAAATCCTAATTGAATTAAGCCCTCCCTAAAAGAATTTGCCCCATAGGAATACGGTCTTCCATATTCATTTTTGTGTTGAAAACTAAAAAAATGATGTTTATAAATATGTTTAAAAAGATGTTAAAAAGTAGAATATTTATGTAATTATTGTATTGTATGTTATATGTTGGCACATAATCTAAGTTAATATGAACTTCTTCTCCTGAGTCATGACCCCCTCTTATTGCAAAATGTACATCATCTAAATATATAATTTTTGTATTTCATAACACGTTATTGGCACGATCGAATCAAAAATCACATTTTTTCTGTGTCTGCTTCTCTCCATGCAAAACATTGATCCACTTCCTCTGCTCGAGTAGTTTTCTGACTCATCAGCCATGTCGCTCGACAATTGTTTCTCTTTACTTCCACATTAGTGCATGTCTCTCTGAAGCATCAAATTTGTTTTACTTTCTCTCATCTCCTACATGGTTCAATCAGCTACAATGTCAAATCTTTCAAAACTTTGATTTCACGAACTCGATATCGCATGAAAAAAATTACTCGCGCGGGCTTTTGATGTCAAAATTCACATCTCCGCAAATAATTTGAGAGATACAACGTATGATAGAAATAATGTTTCAATTGAAGATAGAGTAAAGACTATAATATCTCTCTGACGTCACCTCTATAAAGACCTAAGCAAGTAATATCTCCCTTTGACAATTCTTATAAATTATGGAAAAAGCATTTAATAGCGTTTTATCCACCAGAAGTTGGTCTTATGGTCAAAAGCTCGCTATGAATGGTTCGACTTGGGACTACAAGATTACAAATTTGTCTTTGACTATGCTTTTACACTTTTTAACATTACCTTCATCCTAAAGTTATTTAGAGAAATACTGACAAAATACTAATTTGTACTCCGTATTTTTTATTTAAGTACTAAATTATAAATAAAATAATTTTAAAATAGATGAGGCTTCACATATACAATTATTTTAATATCATTAGATTCACTACGAAGTATGTGATACTATTACAAG
This sequence comes from Cuscuta campestris, assembly GCA_900332095.2. Taxonomy (NCBI): domain Eukaryota; kingdom Viridiplantae; phylum Streptophyta; class Magnoliopsida; order Solanales; family Convolvulaceae; genus Cuscuta; species Cuscuta campestris. Next base: position 329,037 of record OOIL02003368.1, read on the forward strand.
ATATATCAATATATAAATACAAATAGTGACACTCAAAATATTACATTGAAGATCGTGAAAAAACTAAATGAAAAAAACACAATCTACAGATAAAAAATCAAAAATATCAGGCACTGCTGCTGTGGGTTGTTGATCTGCTTGGCCATTTTGCTATGACAGAATTGGGAGAAAGGGCTGGCACATTCTTAATATTGTTACTACTATTATCAGTACTACTTTTTGATGAACACAACAATGGAGCATCAACCAGTGGGCTCCCCATTACCGATGAAACTTTCTTCTCCTCTTTCCCCAAAGCATCCAAACTCTGTATCTCCACCAGGCTCTCCAACACCTCCCCCATCGTTGGCCTCATGTCCTTCCCGCCCTGCAGGCACTGGAACGCCACCTCCGCCACCGCGCGTACCGTCCCCCTCACCCTCTCGTCCGACTCGAACCCGAGGGTCTTGTCGACGAGCTCGTGCAGCGCGTTGCACTGTATCTTCGCGATCGCCATGTTCGAGAGGTTGATCTCGTGGCGGTGCCGCGTGATGTCGACGGCCGGGAGGCCGGAGATGAGCTCGACGAGCACGACTCCGAAGCTGTACACGTCGCTCTTGCTCGTGAGCTGGTAGCACTCGTGGTACTCCGGGTCGAGGTACCCTGGGGTGCCCTGGGGGGCGGTGGAGACGTGGGTGGCGTGGGTCGGGAAGAGGCGGGAGAGGCCGAAATCCGCCACCTTGACGCGGAACCCGTCGTCGAGGAGGATGTTGTTGGTCTTGACGTCGCGGTGGATGACCTCCGAGGCGTGGAGGTACGCCAAGGCGCTCGCCGTCTCGACGGCGATGTTGAGGCGCGTGGCCCACGGGAGGCGGCCGGGGTCGGCCGCCTCGCCGTGGAGGTGGTCGGCGATGGTGCCGTTGGGGATGTACTCGTAGACGAGGATGAGCTCCCGAGAATGGCGGGAGGTGCAGCCGTAGAGGCGGACGAGATTTTTGTGGGAGAGCCTGTGGAGGATTTCAATTTCGTTCATGAATTGCTCCACCCTCTTGCAGTTGTTCTCGTACAAGCGTTTCACCGCAACTACTCGTCCGTCTCTCAGTTTACCTGTACAAACGACGTTTCACGTCAGCCAAAACAACGTAAAATTGAATAATTCCTTAGAATATTCAGATGCAAAAGCGAATCTAGGAGTATTTGGTGTAATTTTGTAATAATTTTATTACCTTTGTAGACACTCCCAAAGCCACCATCTCCAAGTTCATGTTTGGGGTGGAAATTCTCAGTGGCTGCTTCAAGCTCACTGTAATCGAAGCGTTGGACTCCGTGGTAGTCTCCCGCCTTCTCAAGATCAGAGGGATCCGAACCAATGCTTCTCGACATGAAATAGGATGATGAGACGTAAGTCTTATCGTTCTTCTTCTTCTTCTTGTTCAAGAACCACCACGTGCCGATGGCTATGGCTCCAAATGCACCGCCTACGCCAATGCCTGTAAGTTTAGACCAATGCCATGAAAAAACAGTTCTAACAAAGAATTTATTAGTAATATGGAGTGAGAATCAAAAAAACATCAAATTGTGGTGGAGAATTTCATATACTCCTTTAGTTCTTCCCAAACTAGTTGTCCTTTCCTTTTTAATAAAAAAAATTTTTGTTGAAAAAATGAGTTTAAAACCCCATTTGTCCCAAAGACAAAGGGATCCTAATTTGATCCGGCATAGCATTTAAGAAAAATAAAATTGTGTTGTTATAAGTGATACAATAGAAGTAAAGAATATGAGCCACAAAAGGTTTTCAAAAAATAGAAAGAACTTTTGTTGGGGACGTCCTTAGTGCACAATAAAATTGGGACGGAAGGAATACATTTCTTAAACTCACCACAACAAAAGGAAAAGCGTAATTTGCAGTAAATTACCTATGGCGATCTTCGATCCAGACGACAATCCTGCCATAACAATTGTTGTTCAAATCAAACTCCATTAGATTCTTATCTCAATTCATGTAGCTCTAAAGCAAAACATAAATGTATGGAATGACACTTTATAAGAATGAAATCCAATTAAGAAACTTAATCAGAAGTACACATTTTTTTCGGTTTTAGGCTATGTTGTGCGCCTTTAATGTAGGAAGTATCAACAAAACTTTGATATTTAGTCAAACTTTAGCTCAATCAAAAGATAGTAACTTTCTCAATGTAGTAATATATGTTTTTATTTCTCAATGTAGTATCATTATTAATTGTTTAGGTAAATGTCACCGTCACTGGACATTGTTCAAACTAAAAGTCCACCATCACTGCCAAAGACATTGTGATCAAGCGACATCAAAGTGACTATCTTAAATGGAAAGTCAAAAGGCTCAAACCTCAGTAGGGACAATAATTCTAGATATTTTAATAGGATGAGAATCTATCAAGATTTATTATATTGCAATAGAGTTATTAGAGTTCAAAAAAAAGAGAGTACAAATTTAGAAAATTTCACTAAAATTTCTGACCCAAACATTAAAATAGGCTTCTCTCTTCCTCACCTTCAATGTCCTCCGTCCCCCATAGATCTTCCCAATAGCCCTTTTTCTTTGTCCACAATAGATCTTCTCATTTCATTTTTTAACAATTAAAATACCACAACTACCCCCACTTACTTTATTTATTACACCTCACTCACCTCATTTAATACACTCCACTCATTTTCATTAAGGGTATTATGGTAAACTTTCACCTTTTTTCAACGAGGGAGTATTAAAATCGAACTAAACCCGTCAAACCTAAAATAGGATACAAGTTCGTTCGGTCCAATGCCTCAAAAAAGCGGAGTAAAACTCACCCGGATTATTTCAAGAACAGACCTCAAAGCCGGTTCAAAACCGGTCTGAGTTTAAAATCATTGCTCACCTTTTGATTCATTCCCAGAAACAGCATAGGAAACGGCGTCGCTTTCGAGGGGCGCATCGGACTGAGGGCAGGTTCCGTTGCTCGTTTGGTTGAAGCACATACAGACGGACCGGTTCTTGTAAAACCCGCAACTGCCGCCGCTCTTCTCGCAACCGCCGCAAAACGACGACGCATTCCACTGCAGGACGAACCCTTTCTTCAACACCTCAGTATAGTTCAATTCAAACAGCTTGTCGAGCCCCTCCGCCTCGACCGGCACGTGGACCGGCGGTTCGCACCCCTGGACCGGGAAGTCCTTGTGCTCCATCAGATCGAACCCGAAGATCGCGAACGCGTGGTGGGTCCCGTTCGCGGCGCACCGCAACTGGTACGTCTCCATCCCGTACCGCTGCGTGCAGTTGTAGAAGAACACCAGGTCCGCCGTGTTCGGGCCGTAGCTGAACGGAGTCCGCTCCGTCGTGAAGTTCCGCCGCGGAATCGGGCACTCATCGCCGGCGGCGGCGGCGTCCGGCCGGGATAATAGAACGGAATTGTCGGAGTAGGAGACGTTGAGGAGGAGATAGTAATCGGAGCGGATCTTGAGGAAGGGTTTTTTCCGGGAACAGGCGACGGCGTAGTGAGGCAATCCGCAGTAGGATTTCTGCTTTTGGGGAATCCAGAAGGGGTAGGAGAGCTTGACGCCATTTCCGCAGTCTTGGGGAGCGCAAGGTGTGGAGTTTAAGTACAAGCATTGGGCGAAAAAATGGCGCGTGGAAGAAGAGGTGAGGAAAAAGATGGTGAAGAATATTGAGCTCTGGATCATTAATGGAGATTAGATAGAGAGAAAAGAGAGAGATAATGACTAATTAAGAATGAGAATAAGAGGATGTGCGAATGTGGAATTAGGTAAATTTTTAGGAAAATGCTAGGGGTACACCAAAAGTGTACCCCAAACATCCCCACCCCCTCCATCACCACACAAAAAAGGCAAGAAAATTTCAAAAAAAGAAAAAAAATAAAAAGAAAATGAAATGAATGGTGTAGAGGCAAGTGGTGTACATTTGGGTACACCAAAGGTGTACCCCTAGCATATCCCAAATTTTTAAGCTACTCTGATCCTCACTTTCTTTTAAATTTGTACACGAAATCCAAGTTATAGAATTTTTTGATAGCATAATACTCCGTACTATTTATGGATTTAGAAGTGAATTTTAATTTCAAATTTTTCAATTCCACAATTTAAATTCCAGAGCACAAGAAAAGATTTTAAAATCCTTAAATCGGAATGAATTTCTATATGTATTCTTTAATTAAACCAAACAAGTTATCTCAAATTGAAAATTTTAATTCCAATTCAATTTGAATTATGTATACCAAACGCAACTTAAAATTAAAGATTATCGTTATATAACATTTTCAAAACACTAAAATTATTTCCTAACGAACACTTTATTTGTTAGGTCATATTACAATGGATGATACTGCGATTGGTGTTTTGCTCAGAATAATATGTTAGATTATTGTTATGTATGATTTTCTCTAATGGTGTAACATTTTGCTAAGACTAAGAATCTATGATATAACTATTGTCAATTCTCTTTGTTCTGTAATTATCTTTTTACTTTCTTCTTTTTGAATTGTCTTAAATATTTACTTGCACTTTCCTGTAAAGGACATGCTTGTGCGACCCATATTTTTTCCTTTCATCTACACAAATTATAGCCAAACACATTTTATTTTAATAACCTAATCACTTGACTTAGTATTCAAACCGGCCAATGCACACATTGGAAGAAAGGATGCTCTATGTGTGGCGTGCTTTACATTTTTGTCCAAGGAGAGAATGATTCCTATTGTTTGACTTTTGTCATCTTTTGGTCTAAATTTTGGAAAAAGTTAGTGGCAAGACTTCAAGTTTTCAATCAATTGCAGAGTCTCTTTACTGGTTTCAGAAACTCTCTTGTCTTCAAAGAGTTAACAAAAAGGAAACAAATAGAAAAAACAGAAATTGAATTAGTAAAGTCTTGTTGTCGACTATCGAGTGAAGCACACGTATATAACCATCTAATAAAAATTTCATAAGTTTTTTTAAATACCAAACTTAACTAATAAAAATAATTCATAAAAAGGTTAAAAAGTGTTGTTGGTGAAAGAGAAGGTGACCAAAAGTGACCGAGGCAGAAATGATGGCGCAAGTGAAGTGGGGGATTTACCGGGAAGATTAGGGAGGATAAGAACTGTTAATTTTACGAATGAGATACTGTACGTCTTCGGATCATCCCATCATATGAGATTCCAATGTCATAAAAAAACTCCTCTGTTTTGAAGGATGAAAAATGTTTCTATGCCTTCTCTTCCTTTCATGTGTATCTTAATCAAAGAAACCTCTTATAATATTCAAAGAAGAATTGCTTTTCAGGGCACAAAAACACGGTCTACCCTTTGTTTTTCATCTTTAAATTATAGTTCATCCCAAAATAAATATTCTTTTAAGTTTGTAATTTATTTCCCTTCTTTTAAATATAAACAAAAACAAACACTATTACAATTTCTAAATATAAGAAATTGCCTATATCAGTATGATAAATATAAAGTTTCTCTTAGTATTAGATGAAAACTATATTCCTTACCGCGAATCTACAATTAAAATCTAAATTATTTTTTCAAATTGACTGTTTAATCGGATGTGAGGAAGCTTACGAATAGGAGAATAGTGAAATTTGCACTAAATAGGACTAAAACATAAAGGCTTTCCTAATGTAGGACTTAAACTTTTTTATTCTCTAAATAGGACTTAATAATGACCTTGTGGGGGAATAATGTCCAGTAATGATGGACATTTACTTGAATAATGACTACTTGATAATGACCAAAAGTCCTACATTGAGAAATAAAAACATATGGTCCCTATATTGAGAAAGTCATTATATTTAAATCCTATTTAGGTAAATTACTCTAGGAGAATATCCTAATTGAAATCTTCTAACGGTGCCGGGTCTCCGCCGTAGCGTAACGACTAATTTTTGTGATTTTAGACCTTTTATTTCGGGCTGATGTCAATAACTCAAGAGTGCCACGGAGTCAACATTTATCCAAGAGACTTGGTCCAAGTTGTTTTTTACTATTTACTCCGTATTTTATTAGAATTTTAATTTTCTTTGTCTTATTCAGGGTATAGTTCCCAATGTTCAATTTTTTTGAACACTCCAATGTCAATTTTTAATAAACATTGAAAACCAAATGTTAAAAACTAGAAAAGTAGTTTTTGTTTGTTCAGCAAATTAACTCGAATAAGACTAAAATATGAAACTTATTAGAGTAAAAAATAAACTCTGTTAAAATCTTATGTGTAAAAGCAATTCTTCATGAGTCTAATCCATAAAATAGACATTAAAACTAGGCCTTATTCTTTTGGGTTTCAAATTCAGAATTTAATGTTTGAAAAACTGAAAAGAGTTGGAAAATATTAGAAAAATTAAAGTGTTAAAAAGTCATTCAATTAAATGATCATCCAAATAAATATGTAAAAAAAAATTTAATTTTGGACAAAAAAAATTCATCTTTGTCCGTGTTTGACGTGACATGTTATAAATTTGGATATATAATGTTATTGTATATTGATCATATATAAATACATTTTTAAGTTGTTGGGAAAACAAGAATGAGTTTGAAAAAGTTGTAATTAAATTTTTTCCACCCAAAAAAACATGGCTTATATGTACTATATGTAGAGTCCCCCTTTGGCATTAGAATTTAGAAAAGTTTATCTAACAGTAGTCTTTAATGTTAACATTTTCAAAATTAATTTACACTATTAAAATTTTATCCAAATCCTAACATTAATCAAAAACTCAGTTTTAAAATAGCCCCAAACAACCAGAGTATTTTAGAAAAATATAAATTTTAAAGCTAGATATCAAGATTATTGTAATATGGAGTATATTAAATATACAATAAATCCTCAATATACTTTATCAATAAAACTTGTCAAGGTTTGTAAACTCCTAGTCTCTGACCAAGAAAAATCAAACAAAAAACATAATTTGGATATATAGAGGATGGTTTATAAAAATTAGTATTTAGTTCCTAAATACTCCCTCTGTCCACCATAGATCTTCCCAGACACTATTCACAGGGTCAAACTTTACTCACTTTGTTTGCTCATTTTTACTAGTCATTTTGTAAAATAATATAGTCTTGTTACCCCTAATTTTGTAGAACTTTTCATGTAGTTTATTACTATATAAATTTTATTTTAAAATTTTACTCCTATAATCAATTAAATTGAATTGAAAATAAAGTCGGTCAAGCCTCGTAACGCGTAACGAGAAGAACTTATGTGGACAGAGGGAGTACTTCATAAAAAACTTTAACTTTAAAAAATTTAAATAAATATTTAAATAACTATAACATGAAATGTTTCTCTTCCATATATTCTTAATCATCATTTGACAAAACAACATAATCACTTTATTTTTATTTTATAAAACTTTAGATATATTACATAATTTTTAAATATATAAATTTTATGGTAGAAATAAAGTGATAAAACTATATAACAAACCGAATTGTAATTGATCGAAACGAGTTAGAAAAAAATCAAATCGAAATACGGAGCAGCATGTAAACTGGGCCTATATAACAAATTTTATGGGCTGTTATATGTTTTATGACTTTATACTTTGGGCTTAGAATAATACGGAGCAGCATGTAAACTGGGCCTAAAGAGAGATAATTCCTTGCAGTTATATCTTTCTGTAAATTTATAATATGGGCTTATAATTTTACGGGGTATGTAGACTGGAGCTAGAGTTATATTTTATTTTCATTTCTCCAAGCACGAGGCCCATTGAGAAGGGTCGCAAGAAAAGTAAGAACTTAAAAAGAGGTTTTGCGGCATTCTTACATTGTATGCTAGTTTAAATTCCCATTTTAAAATTATTTAAAACTATTTTATTTTTTTATCAAATTTCAAGAAAAATAACTTGTGAGCATTATATTTCTGAACCAAGCATTTATCTTTTTCATTTACTCCGACTATTTACATTGATCAAATTATGTACTCCGGATATTCTTTGTTTAACATAGTCATGTTCGATATAGTGGTCAATTTTAGACTCGTAATTACACCAACATTTAAATAGATTAATTTCGAAATAACTTTACTCTGACATTTTCAAAGAATGAAAAAAGTCTATAAAAATGTTAATCAAATCTTTAAGCAATTTGTCAAAGTCACCTAAATATCTAAAATGAATTGGTCAAAACATAATAATAGTATGCATTACTCCTCTCATCCTAAATTAAACTTCACGCTTTCTCACAAAGTTTTAAAAGATTGAAATTTGTGATTGAAATTTGTTCAGGGGAGTAAAAATTTTTGTTTTTTTTATATTGAAAAAAAACAAATGTGTGTGTGTGTGTACCTGGGTCTCCATATCCACAAAAATAAGGAGAAATCCCATCAGGGCAAAGGCAAGTTGGTTTTGGTGAGCTTGTGTTCATCCAGCACTCCCCATCCGAAGCCTCGCAAGCCAAACAATACTCAATGCTACCATTGTACCACATTGTGATCCCTTGGTTCAACACATCCATCGCATTTGTGCTCGTATCGTTCTTCTCCAGCTCGTCAAACAACCCGAGTTTCGAAACCGGAACACGCATCACATACGCCTCACCGTCATCGTCGCACGTGACACCGTCAGAATCCGAACTCGGGAACGAGACCGTTACATTTCTAACGTCACCGCGGTGGTCCCCACAGTGGCATTCGAACACGAGTTTCGAATACTCCGGATTCGTGTAGTCGGGCGGAAAACGGCAATTCCCAACGTGCAGGGTCGCGTTTACCACGTCGGGGAAGAACGAAAATGCGCCGCCGCCGCCGTCGGCGGCCGTCAGCCCCGTTCCGATTGGCGGACACTGGTGGTTCAAGAGATCGGTGCGGGCGATTTTCATCGTGTACGGGCTAAGTTTGTCGATCTCGATCACGCGAAAGGACAACGAGCCGATGGCGATGGTCGTCTCGTTCCGGATGTCGTTGCATCTGAGGTGGAACGACGGGTGCCCGCATTCTTCGGGCCTGTCCTTGCCCCAGAAGGGGTACCCGACATCCCGGATGCCACCGCAGTTGTAGCGGGTACTGTTACACCTGAGAAACCGGTCAAATTCTCGGCCGCCACCGCCGTGAACCGGCGGAGTGGAAATGATGAAGCACCAGAAGCATACGAAGGAATAATGGGAGAGAAGAGAGAGGAAGCTAACGACAAGCATTTGTTTGTAGGGAGTATTTAAAAGGAAGGAGGAGATGAGGGAGTTAGAATGCAATGAAAGACAAAAAATGTGCAATTTAAGTTTAAGAAATTATTGATTTGAGATGAAGATGCTATGTGATAGTCCACGGCTGACTAGTTTGACCGTTGTACCAATATATGAGACTCCCTCCAATATATTTTTTTCAATGGACTTGTTCAAATTTATTTTTTTACCATTAATACTTGAGTAATTTACCTAAATAGGACTAAAACATAATGACTTTCTCAATATAGGACCATATGTTTTTATTTTCTCAATATAGGACTTTTGGTCATTATCAAGTAGTCATTATTCAAGTAAATGTCCATCATTACTGGACATTATTCCTCCCACAAAGTCATTATTAAGTCCTATTTAGGGAATAAAAAAGTTTAAGTCCTACATTAAGAAAGTCATTATGTTTTAGTCCTGTTTAGTGCAAATTTCACTTAATACTTTCGTCCACAATAGATGCCACCATCGAATTAAACGTACAAAATTCTATCACTTTTTGAAAATATTTAAATCACAAATTGGTATTCAATCAAAAAATATAAATAACAATATAACATCATTCAAAAGTGCATAAGAAAATTCTAATAAGCAAGAGGTGACAAGACTATTTTTATTTTATCAAATAATCAATTAAAAAACAAACAAAAAAATTTATCAAAAGGCCGCAATAGAAAAATAGACTCCTATTTTAAGACGAAGGGAGTATTAGTCCTTTTCCATCATCTCCGATGGAGTCAAAATTTCACCATTTTTGGCTTTGGGGTGTGATGGAATAAATCAAAATGGATCTCTAAATTATCTGCACTTCTTTAATTAATGAAGTAGCAGTTAGTCAAACACTGCAACTTTCGATGTTGAGCCGGGGGTCTCTTTGGAAACATCCTCTCTACTTTCGAGTAGGGGCAAGGTCTGCGTACACACACCCTCCCCAGACCATACTCTTATGGGATTTAACTGGGTTGTTGTTGTTGTAAGTAGTATATTAAACAACAACAACGTAGTTGAATGCGACGAGAGTAGTGTAGTGTGTGTATGCAGATTTTACCCCTACAATTAGCAAAAATAGAGACAAAATAAAAGTGGCGGGATAACATTGTTCTACGAGTAATTTTTACTTTCCTCGAGAATTAAAAGTGGAGGGAAGGGAACGAGGGAGCAAATCATTTGGTGGATATTTATTTTTGGTTTAGTCACCAATTACAATTAACAACCACCTAAAGAGAGTAATAATAAATAATACATCCTCCTGTTTCATAAAAATGTTTTTATTTTGACTTTTAGTAAATTTAAGAGAGATATTTTTGTGTTAACTTTCCAAAAATAATCTTGATATGATAGGTAAAAATAAGATATGATGGTTAGATTATTCGTAAAAAAGATATAATGTGATCAGTAGACTAAGAATTGGTAGAGATAAAATGAGAGGGGAAAGAGTCTTTAGGAGAGGTATTCATGAACAAGTCAACGTAAGTAGTTTGAAGAGAAGAATCAACTATATTGACGTACCTATCTGCACATCTTTAAAAGTCTTTGTGGTATTTTACACCTACTAATACCTCTGTGCACAACACACGTCTTTGGGGATGACCAATTTGACAATTCAAATGACCGAGTAAAGCCCGATCCTATAACAATCTTACGCAGGACAATTGCTGGAGAAATTACTCGTCAGTCGTCAAGACATACACTCTAATCAGGACTTCATAAAACATACTTCCCGGAGGATCAAAACTAGCTTAGACTGAGCGTTATTGGATCACAACCACAAGTTTTAATTTTTGGTTGAGTTGGTTCATTAACATGGAATCAGAGCCTTGATGATCAAGAGATTACGAGTCCGAAACTCACTGCCACCAAGTTTAAAAAAAGTTAAGGTTTTATGTACAATGCTCGAAGAATTCACGCCTGCACGGTGAGGGGGCGTGTTAGAGTACCAAAAAATTTTTCTAGACCACAACCACAAGCTTAAGCCTTTTGTCGAGTTGGTTCATTGACATGCACTAAGGAAATTGTTAGATGCTTTTATTTTCTATGCATGGTCGTCGGTCTAACTTATGTGCTCCTGCAAATGCAATGTCTCTATGACTCTAACTATCTATCTATCCTTAGCTTTTCCAATTCCTCAAAACTTGCTTTGATAAATAGATAGATAGAAACATTGTATTTACACAATAACACATAAGATAATTTAATTATAAAATTTCTTTTATTTACATAAGATAATCTAATTTTAAATTGTCTTGTATTTATTTTATTTTTTTTGGAGGGGGGGGGGGGTGTTGGCCTCAATTCAAACTCCCACCTATTAGTGCCTTCTATCATATATATTCCTAAATCTCCACTCAAATGACTATATATTCCTAAATCTCCACTCAAATGACTATTGTTGGTGCATGCATGCAAACATATAAAATTTTGAAAATATTTTATATAATAAATCTAGAAAAATTATTTTTGTATTAATATCTTATACTTCGGGTTTCATTTTTATTTAATTTGAGTTCAAAGTTCACCAATTTTGACTTTAAAAAAATAAAAGTGGACAAATATTCAAAAACGAAAAGAGTAGCTGTTAGTGAATGTAGTTTCGACGCACATAAATAATGGCCGTGTTTGGAAAACAGCATTTGGGATAGCTTTTGGCATCTTTGACTGACTTTGGCTTTTTTGACCAAGCGAACCGCCAAAACCATTGTTTGGCTAATGGCTTTTTCACTTGGCATTTTGATCCGAAAAGCCAAAATCTGAAATGCCAAGGGGAGTAGCATTTGGACTTGGCGGTTAGAAAAAATAATTTTTTTAAAATCATTTTTGTTGAAAGATATTTTATAATATATGTAAAAAAATAAAAATAAAAGTTAAAAAAATTAAATACGAAAAAATAAGATGAAATTAAAAAAAATTTATATTTATAATTCATTAAAAAATTTATATTTATAAGTTATTATGAATTAAATGAAATTAAAATTTAATACTCCATATAGTAAAGATTTAATTTTTACATGTAAAAAAATGAAAAATAAATATCATGTGTGTGAGTGTGTGTCTATGTGTGTGTGTGTGTGTGTGTATATAAATTTTTTATTTAATTTTTTTAATTTAAAAAAAATATATTTATGATATGATATTTAAAAAAATTTGTAAAATAAAATATACCATAAATGGAGGGATGTCCTTTTATATAATTTTACTTACAAACAACTAACTATAAACAGCTAAAGTTGCCAAACACTTAAAATTTAACTGCTAACAGAAACAGCCGGTCAAAACAGCTAACTCAATAAGTCATTCAAACCAATGGCAGCTCTATATCAATGTTATTAAACCTGGACAAGACAGAGCGGTCACACTAGTCAAACCGCGACCAGGCCACGCAACTGTTCGGATCCAACCCCCAAAACCCCCACAAAAACCGGGACCTGGCCTCCACGCCGGTTCGATGTTCGGTTCGAGTTTAAAATCATTGCTCTCTATGTTTTAAACATATGAGTGGAGTAAGGCGGTGGGCATTCGACTCCCCTTGCCCAGCAAATAGACGGAAGCTTTGAGGTATTAAGGCCTAACGATGTCTAAAAAAAAATCTCAAACAAATGAAATTTATGGAGAATTCAGGGAGGGAGAGAAAATAAATAAGAGGAAATTAGATGATATGGTACCTCCTCCTTTATCCTGTGTTTGGCTTGAAGGATAGTTTCCATATAAACAGATACGGATGCGGATATTTTCCATATAAACGGATACGGATGCGGACGGTAGTCAAATTTTCGGTTATCCATATAACTATTGTTGGTACATGCATGCAAGCATATATGACTATGCATGCAAACATCTATATTTTATACTTCAGGTATCATTGTTATTTAATTTGAGTTCAAAGTTTATCGATTTTGAATTAAAAAAAATCAAAAGTGGACAAATACTCAAGAACGAAAGGAGTAGCAATTAGTGAATGTAGTTTCGACACGCATCATGAGTCATCTAAAAACG